>KN890964.1:26988-54967 GCA_000934455.1 Apostichopus parvimensis
AGCCAAGTGGCTCAATACTAATGAATGTGATCTGTCACTTGCAGCTCTCTGTGTTGCTTATGTGAACTGTTCTGGTTATTTAGTTTTAGTCTCGTAGTCATTCACTAATAGCTTGTTTATTGTATGGTTCTGTTTGTATTCATTACTGTCGACAGGAAATCATTTTCCATTTTTGTTTTCTGAAATGGACAATAAGTTTCTATCTATCTATCTATGAATGATTCACAAACTGAATTTAGAGGAAAGGTGTAATGAGAATTGCTGGGATAGAAGCAGTGACATTTAAGCAGATGTATTGTTCTCCAGTTGCCAAATGTTACAAATGAAATGTTCATTTCATTCGGGGTGATTTTTCTTGGTTATTCATCAGTAACTATGGAGTAGTTTAATTAGTGTGGATTCTTATAGCGGAATGCTACACTAGTTTGTCAAGTATCTACATAACAGTAATAACAGCAAAAGATAAATATATCGAAGAAAAAGCTAGTATTAAGGAAAATACATTTGTAGAGCAAAAATTGCTTAAAGTATTTTGTAGTCTTTCATAAAGTGCTACTTGTACAAAAGATTTGACTGAGGTGATTGCATTGTTCTATATACAATTAATGGCAATAACTATATCAGCCCCATTTCATCTTTGCAAATTAGGGTAGGTATGTCTGTCAAGAAAGTTTGATAGGTATGAAGGGTGAGTGTTGACCTTGAAATATTTTCAAGACTTTAAACCTCTTATGCACTAATATGTACTAAATGATCTTGGCCTCTTTGCAGAGATCATGCCCATGAAGCTTTCAAAGGTAATCACCCTGTGCCCTGTATCTGTTAACGATGGTTTTTATTCAAAAATTAATACGACCTTCACTATGTAGACTGTTTGATTCGATTTCAGTTTATAAAGGACGGCGTTAAGCAGCAAATTACTAAATCAAGTCTCTCCATGCAACGTTATTTGATTGCAACAATAGCAAAATGCAACAATAGCAGTTGTGGGGACTTATCTGAACTTTATTTTTGAGATATCATGTTTTGCGGTATAGGCTCCATTTTGCGTATGCTAGTTAGGATAATAGTTCAGATAATAGTTATAATACTAATAAATGTTAAGATAACAGCGGAAAAAGCTCATGCCTGTTTCAACTGGGACGGAAAGATCATGTGGAGCCGGAACCAAATTTCAAAATCAGGAAAAAGCCGGAATTCCGGCTATTGCAGGAATTCTGGCATCCCTGTTGAATACTGCTGACAACTTACCTGTCATTTGATAATCAAATGTCAGCTCCTCTCCAGCTTTGATGTCCCTGTTAGCAAAGAGAGCGATGCGCGGTAACCTCGGGTCTACGCAGTTCACCCACACGCCGTACACTACAAGGTTGGGATCACACTGGGAATATAATGAGAGAAATCACCATTATCAATTAAATATCACCAATGCAAGTTAATTTAAATTAGCATTCACCAGTGACCAGTAAAGCATGTCCACAAGATTTGCTTTCCATATCTGTGTACTAGTCTTAAGTTATTTCCAAACGCCATCAAGCCAGTGGCTTATTGTCTGTCCAAATATTAGAAGAAAGCTGTAATATGAAATAATTTTTTCCTACTTTGGTAAACACCAAGGAGCAAGATGATGAACCTAGATGTTATGTTCAACTTTAATCATACCAGGAATTATGATGTTCTAAGGTAATTGATTGCGATTACATAGATATCTCAGCTGGATGGAGTGGTGGTATCATCCAATGGGACTCTCCAGCATTTATATAGAGAGCGCTCTCATATCAGTCCTAGTGTGCCTGATCTATACCGTTTACAGTTCTCTGATTTCAAAGTGACAAGTTCGTGTGAAGAAGCTCACGAGCATGCTTATACGCTGGATGAACTTCAATACATACTCGCTGTGTGATTAAGTAGTTCACGGTTCCACTTCCTGGTGGAGTTTGGTCAAATGATAAAAGAACTTTATGAAACTCATGTTAAGGTGCTTAAAACAGTTACTTTGACTTCAGTTTCAAATTGCAAAAAAAATATTGTATATACTACTGACGATGAACACACGGTACGGAAATGTTCATGTGATCGGAGACTGCAGCTTTGTTAAGTTTAGCAGAACTAGATAGGACCTGTCTTTTGGATACAAGTTTGACCCATTGTTTATTTTAAGTGAACAACAGCACTTTATTGACCTGTACATACCAAGTAATAGCCAGTAACAAGTTTGGTATCAATTTTGAATGTACCTGATTATAAGAGTTGCCACCCTCCAAGGGAGACAAAAACATGCGCACAAAAGTCGTTGCTTTGTTTGTTTGATTACCTTAATTGGGTTAACAGTAGAACTTACAAATTAAAGGATAAATTTAGGCAAAATTTAGGTCTTGATTTGCCTATAGTCCAAGAAAATAGAAACATTTGAGAAATAGTAATGTCTCTATAGCTATTCCCATGTTCAAAATAATTCACATTTACAGTAAAAATAATCTAAAAATAATCTCTGGAATAATCCTGCTCCTCTAAACTGATGATGAAGTCAGATCCTCAGTGCAGCCCTGAACGTTAATGTCACTATGTACTTTTTTTTTATACATTTGAAAAACGCAACTACCATTTGTCCACGAAATCTTTGGAAATTTTACTTACGGAATGGTTGACAAAGTGAGATATATTTCCTGACTTTCCGGCATCGACTGTAAAAGGACAGTCATCATCATTGTAATCTAAGTCAAAGAGGTAAGTCCGACCATTGGCATCATATTCCTTGCCCCGCCTCTCGGCTTCCTCGTTAGTAATAACCTTGAAAGAGAGCAAGAGAATTTACGGCTAGAAGGGGATTCCAAACATCGACCTCTGGGTCACAGACCCAGGGGCTCTGCCAATTGAACTATCTGGCCATCAGTTGGTGGGGATTACCCATATAGTCATTTCTTTGCCGCGAGGTACCGGGCAGAAGCCGCAGTACCTTACATACTGTACTGTGAAACTAGTGGTAATTCTCCCCAGTGTCATTCCATACAACCCAGAGACCAGCAGGGAAGTATTTTGAACCTGAATGCAACACATCAATCTGTTATATTGGTTAAGCATTTAGAATATAAGCTTGCAAAGATGCCAGACATGAAAGAAAATGGGCTAATCGATTAAGTATAGGTACATTAGTGTAACACAGTCGCATTCCTTGATAACATTAACCCTATTGCTCATTTTTATTCAAACCAGTCCACCATTCCACCAAATACAAATGTCCGATTTACTAGTTTCATCAAACTGATTAAAAGCTCTTGAAAAGTGACATTAAGATTTCGTTATCCTACAGTTCTGTAAAGACTGTACATTATGAAACTTCACTATTTTGGCATCCAATCTCATTTGGCTTGAATGCTGAATTTTGGTTTGGGTTTGTATGAATTTAAGAAATGCTTTGTGACATTTTAGTGTCTCTGTTGTTGTATTTGAATATGTCAGCAATTTTGTGACGGGATAGCTAATCTATAATGATGATTCTGTTGTGTTACTTTGCCTCAAGTGTTTGTATCAAGAGATGTTACACAGAAAGTTCCTTCCTGATTCAGTGTACTAAGGACACCCAAAAAATAGTGCATAAACCAAGCTCAGGGGTCTTTACCAATTAATTTACCTTTTCATTACAATACATATATTTATTCATAGCACTGCAGATAGACTAAAGAAAACATCTTACCTCTCCAACGTATTCCATAACAAATGTGCTCCTCCTGATATCAACCAAGGTCTTCACACCCCAACCTCGATTGTTCGCTGTTCGAAAAATGGACATTGGGTATTTCCTTCCTAACTGCACCACCCTAGAGGGGCAGAGGACAAACATTTTGCCATTAATGATGTGCATGATGTTGCAATAAATAGTGAAGAATGACCCAATTTGTGCTCCTTTCAACCAGAAAACTTACTCACTCTGGATCTCATTATACTACATTCAACTATGACAGCAAATTTGCTTTAAAGTAAACATCACGACTACAACTTGACACTCCAGAAGCACTTCATATAAACACATAAATATAAATATACATAAGCTATTTACTCTAGCAGAAAGGTAGCAAATTGACCAATTCTTACACAAAGATCACTAAAATACCTGTAAAGGATAAACTGCTTAGATTACCTTTGCATGATTGAGTAAAGCAATATCCAACTGTACAATTTTTGAAAGCATAACCTAAAGCCTGTGATTGTTCTAAATCAACAAACTCTAATCAAATAAATTTTAAACTAATATAAACTTCCCTGTATATCAACACCTCCTCTATGACCTGCAAAACTTATAGTAGCAAATTTAACTTGTGGCATGACTGTCGTGATATGTCATCCTAAAGAGAAACGTACAAATAGTGCCGGATTCTGCTAATTAAACAGACTGACGTCGCAGATGGTCATATTTACCTGTTTGGACAATCTTCTCCACATTTACAATACTTGTTGCATTCATAGATTGGGGTTCCCGGTTTGACACGAATATGCTTCAGCCTGTTGTAGGCAAATCTGACGCCGCTGTTTTGAGGACAGCATTCTGGCTCGTCCTCGGAACATTTAGTACACTCACATCCGACCAGAGGATCATTTGGAATGGTTACTCCCCTCCCAGAGATATAGTCATTGATGTATGTAAAGTCAGTGGGAGGTCCCTCAAAGTCAACATCATTTTCAACCACTATCGGTGCCGTATCGGTACAGATATAATTTAAACTAATGGTCCAGTTCTTTAATTCTTCCCTAACCATGGCTTGCAACGCTTCCGTCGAGACTGGCGACATGGGTTGCTTTTGTAACTTTGGTTTCTTCGGTCCGAGCACCAGTCCGTCGTCTGACAGTTTCCGCTTTCGACTCTGATGCGTCTGCTGCGCTCGCTTCAGCTGACGATGGAACTTCTTCAGGAGGTTCGAACAGCCACTCAAATGCTCCGACGGTTCCCAAGTGTTCTGATCCGAAGAATAACCCAGCCACTTGACGTAGTACCAATCGCCGCCCTGTGGAAGTGAAATCGTTAAAGTAAGGCACCAGGTGGGAGTTATGCAACATAACCTTAGATGTGACACATGAACAGATCTTCTTCCTGAAGAAGTCTTTGATTGGTGACTGAGATAGGCCCTCTCGTTTCAAACTTACTCAGTGCAGTAAAGACAGTCACCTTTGTGATCAATACTTTTCACAACCAATGGACAGAATCCATTCAACAAATCCAATAGAAGTTGGAAGGGTGGAACGGTCCATAGATTAAAATTGCTGTAACATAAATTGACGGGACCAAACTGATTTGAGATCAATTGACTGGAAACTCAGAATCAAGAAATAAATCATTTATCTGTTGAAAGACTACTGAAAACTACTTCTACATTTATGGACCTATTTTAAGGGAGATAAAGATGTGCGATTTACAAATTGCACAAAATGTACCCAGGGCTAAGCTCACCTTTGTCCAAGACACGTAATGAGAAATCCTATCAATGCTGATCAGTGGACTTTACTTTCTCTGCATGCCACGGATTCATGTCCCTTAATTGTACATGTATCTAAAATCACACAATATGAGTATGTAACACCGGGCAGAATTATTTGCTGACTCAGATACGTGTGTAGTAACCACACTGGCAGCCTGATGCAGAAAAAACCACATCTCATTTGCAAATTTGGGAAGCCAATTGTTTTTTTAAGTTCGCAGTTTTTACTAACGATGTAATCAGACATATGAACTATTTGAACTTGAATATGTAAACCAAGACGATTTTATGTTTTCACAGTTCCAGATGGAACAGTCTTTATCTCCATTTCCTTGTTTTCATTCCCGTTTACTAAGAATGGCGGGAAGTCAAGTCTTGGCTGAGAGTACACATGTCTTGCAACTAGTAATTAGATATATTGTTGATGTTTTGTCGCTTTTTGAAGCTCGTCTGACAGGAAACGCCTTGTAAAAATTGCGTTAGGAGTTCCAAATGCCGTCAATACTAGATAAAAGTGTTTATACAGATAATGAATCTGCTAACAGAAAACAATTACAAATTTGTGCAACAATTTTAATATCATATGTCATTCTTTCCCTCGTTTTCTAATGCCGTAAGTTTTACATACATAGCTATTGTACTGTAAGTGCTGTAAAATTATGTTGGGCATTTTGGTAACTGTATGAAAAGTTGAGAATGTTTCACAATGTCACACATGCTTAATAAAAAGAAGACACTATTTAATAGAAAATACGGGGCATACATTCCACTTAAGATGTTACTTTGCAGTGTCAAACTGAATGAATTTAACAAGTAAATACTAGTGAAATAGCATACTATACCTCACAGTCTTGGGCATGTTTTAGGATGGTATCTACCTCAAAGATCTCTGGTTCTTTCTTAGGATCTGTGAAAGAAACATACATGTATATCAATGATAACTTGTCTTAAGACACATGATAAAAAAAGAAAACCAAAATTGTCACCATAAAAATAAACAGATGGTAGCCAAACAAGTCATCCCATTCAATTTAATTAAAACGGTATAATGTACATTAAAACCAAATCACAACACCCCCCCCCCCCACACCAGTCACAGACAATTTTATACCCTTTGGGTTTCACTGTGTGTCGATATAGCAAACAAAAGACTGGAGCAAGTCTAAAATTACATCACAGAACCAATGGCAATGGTATGATATTGGCATTTGGTATTGCTGAATTTATGAATCTTTTTAACCCTATCTCATACTAGCATTTACATCAGTAACAATATTTACCAGTACTTTCACCATTAAAATAGGAACTGCCAAATAAAGGAAAACTAACAGATAAAACCACCAAGTTCGCTGTCGCACTATTATATCGCTCATTGACAAAAATGAAATCTCCCTGACGTGACATCTAAGCCACAATCATCTTCCAAACTTTACGAGTGCTACCAATTTGGGAAAGTTGTCTTCTTCAATTCCAGGAAAGTGTACCATATCAGTAACTTGGTTGGGCTTGATTCTCCTTCAAGATTATCATGAAATAATAGCTACTGTACTGATGGTGGACATTTGTTTAATCTACTTCTGGAAACATGTGCACATCTTTCAAATATCAGAAGCATGTAATGAGTACAGACAATTACAGAGTTACAGACAATTATCCTGTAAACAAGCTGCACTCATGGTAAGGTTCCACTGACATAGAGACACTGTACAGTACCTGAATAAATTTTACCAAAACAACCGTTGTATTTTATTAATTTATTTACTTGAGCTGAGGACATGAACATGTATATCAGAGTATTGTATATATGGGGAACTTGATATGTATTGTTAACTACTTTGATTGAAAACTTGTTTAACATGCCTTTACCCAAACTTAACTATCTACTTAATTTGAGTTTTGAAAGTTGAGAGTCCATGTATATATTTAATCCATCAAAGGTCTCCATACCAGATTATATTCAGGAAACTGTTGTAAGTAAAAGGGCATGAACACTTTGGCAACGGAAGCTTAAGCTGAAATCATGCTCAATAAATTCCATCATTGGCTTCGTCCACAAAATTTCCCCCATCCCAGTTTGTATGTTATCTGTCTATCCTCATCTGGGAAAGTCCACTTTTTACCCTCTGTTACAACTTACTAGTAAGTATATTGGGCAAAACTTAACTGAAATTAAAAAGAAATATTTCAGAAGAATTGCTAACCTTTGACAAGTCATCCAAAAAAGACAACGACTAAATCATAAGTCAGACATCCTACTGTAGCAACCATAAATCTGTTTTAAAGTGCACAACACAAATGCAAGTTCAAATCATCAAACAGCAGTAAAAGAGTATATTATGCCAACTGTGACATTCACCAATATATTGTACATATTATGTTCAGTAAGCTTATTTACAAGGTTTTCATACTTTGGCAACTGGTGACTTCATCTCACCTTTGAAATCTCTCACTAACAAAAGCAGCCAAGAACTTTGTAAGGGGAACTCACATACTAAGTTTGAACTTCATGCAATCTATGCTTAATGATTTATCACATTTACAAGCCAGGGTGTCACATATACACATGCCACCACCATTGCATATTCCTTTGCCTTCAGCAAGGAACCAAAAATGATGGGAAAAAGCTTCTTGGCTAACATGCCATTTGAAAATAATTTGGATGCAAATCTATAACAATCATTGCCAATCCCAGGGTTCATGGCAGGCCTTACGATTAGAATGCTTTGACGCAGGAAGTATTTGATTCCTGAGAGAAGTTGAATATATTTCTGTTCAGTCTTTAAGTGGTTTATCCTTAGTTGCCTCATGATAATATCAAAGGCTTTATTGGGCCTCAAATTGTAAGGCATGTTAGGCCTTAGCCGATGCAGTATGGTAAGTCAAGAATCTGTCAAAAATTACTGAAGCCTGAAGGCCTAGCCTATTTAAAATAACTTTAATTAGGCCTAGGCTATGCCATTCTCACTGTGAAGTAATTAGGGCTAATATAAATCGCACCTAACATACTCTTGAACGAAGATTCAAACCATATAAAAGTGCAGCAACGTTCACTAAATTTGCGGAATAACTGGAACATTGCTTTACCACAGTACAGTACTGCACTTGTAGTACTACAGTATTAGTACTAAAGCCTAACCCTCCACTAAGCACTATCACAATAATACACTGCCATATTGTACTGAGTGCGCTGTTTACATGAAATCATCCTAGGCTATGCCTACGTTAGACATACATGAATGAGCCTAACGTTAGGCTAGCCAGACACGTTCTCGTTCTTCCCACTTTCTTTCATAAATCTACATTACAGATCAATAAATTGACCACCTCACCTTTCAAAATTACACGAGGTTAAAACTGAATGCATTAGATTTAAAATGGACTAGCCGATTGCAGTCTGTTTGTAGTGAATTTTTGAGCACTTACCCGTAGCTTTGTCGGCCATTTTGCCTCATTGCTCAAGTTTGCCTCGCATTACTCAACTAGATTTGTGATTGGTTGATTACAAGAAGTTCAACTCCTTAGACTAATGCCACTGTGGCCAGAGGTATTGCGATGAGATGCAAAGCACATAGGACTAGGCCCTTCTATATAATACTGTATTTAATATAAATAATGCGAATACATTTCCATTTCGCTTCTATAAGAAACAAGTTCGGAATTCTATTCGATATATAACTGCTGTAAACTCCCAGACTTCTTTACTTGGCCGAACGTCTACATTTTGCGTATTCTTGTTTGAATAATTGGTCGATATTTAAGACATTTCAAGTGACGATTTGTTCCATTTACTTTTCAGTACTCGGATTTCACCAAGCGTAGGCCAAATTTTTGACAGACACATTTTGCCGAATGAAGACATGTAAGGGCAACCCGTCAAAACCGCACTCAAAAAGTCGTAACATTTAGCCTATTGTAAAGAAAATCATTGCGCTATAGCTACGTTTTTCTCTCCCGCTATATGAAGTCTTTTGTACAATAGACTTCATACAGCGGGAGAGAAAAACGTCCCATTCAGTGATAAGTTGCAAGTCAGCAATTTAGGATGTGGTCAGTAGAGAAAGTTCTTCCCTCTGCCCCCCCCCCAAAAAAATATCCCTATACCCCCACATCACTTCCCTGAACCCCTACCACATATAAGCCTCCTCTTTGTGTACCACGGCCGCAACTATACAGTTTCCAAAATACGTCCTACGCTACACGTACTGTTGAGACTATTCTTTCTTTCCGCATATCTCAGCATGTATGCATTCTACTGACTTCAAAGTACTGTCTACATTAAATCGTTATAAAGACTGTTTGGAACCGTTTATTTTCTCTTTCTTTTTTTCTTTCTAGTGCATTTTCAGATAATGAATTCTGAAAGATTTACATTTCAATTCGCCTACAAAAATTACAGTGTACCCAACTGAGGCTATCTTTATTCAAATCATGACTAAAAAGAGAAAATTCAACACTGAGACTTCGAATAATAAATGATGATAAAATTCCCTTTCCAATGATATAGGATTCAAGGTCATGTACGAAATTCAGGACGGTCAATGTGACTGTCCAACACATACAGAGCAGGATATAAGAACTCGAGGGCGGACTGCCCAAAATAGCTGTGCTAGCATGGAGATTTCGTCGCCATTACCAAACCGGGCAAATTGCGCGAGATGTGAACGTCGTCTGCTCACTGTTTACATTCTAGACAAGTGAATCATTGGCTATATTTAGTTAAGTAAGAAAAGTGTCAGGAACGACATTGTCCTCACAAAAGGACCCTGGTAAAATAAGAACCCAAACCTTAAATACTCAACAGAAAGCTCACTGCATGGAATTTCCTCACTGCTGGAAATATTTCCTCACTGCAGGAAATATTTCCTCACTGCAGGAAATATTTCCTCACTGCAGGAAATATTTCCTCACTGCAGGAAATATTTCCTCACTGCAGGAAATATCTCTGTTAAGTGCACTGTTAAAGGCATTTACACTTTTAGACATAACAACCGAATCAGGCAGAGTAATCCACGCATCCACATCTCTCAGCAAGAAATTTTTCCAGACATCCAACCAGAGGGGGCAAAGTGCCACCCCCCCCCCCCTCCTCTTACAGAAATTTGGGGGAACGGAATGCGGACGACTGAAAACTGAGTGACCCCCAAAATAAGGGAAAATACAGTTTTTCAGTCATAATTGGTGTTAATTTATGTCTAAAAGGGCATATTTTTTTGAGCTTGGCAACGATGGCTTTTAGTGTGGGGCGTAAAATGAGGTCAAATTTTTTTTGGGTGCTTTAATTTGTTAAGGCTCGGGTCATTTCTCCTACTCGTGTTGGATATGAAGGTAAAAAACCTGATAAGAAACCCCAAACATTTTTAGGTCATACAGCTTGGACACCTACGCCCACAGTGTGTTGCGTCAATAATGTCCGTGAGCAGATTATCTTGCAAATACTTGTAGCCGAAATTCTAGTAATATCATATCATATTTTCTTGTTTTAGCATGATATTTTCATGAATATTTTCAAAATAGTTATATTGCGATTGTGAAAGTTTAATTTTGGAGTTAGGTCAAAACTCTGACAAAGCTTTGTAGTATTCAAATATTCATTGGATATCCCTGTGACAAACTCAAGAGATATTTGTGATTTAATGATTTGACTGGTCCCATGCTGCTATATAACTTGAAGCCTGTACACTTCAGACTCCATATACCACAATGACACAAGTCATATATTATTACATACAGACAAGTTTAACTACATACAGACAAGTTTAACTACATACAAGGTTCAAGTGTTGTATACAAGGTACAATACACCGTTGTATGTATGCATTGAACCGTTGCATCACACCAGCAAATCACTATTCTGCAAATATAGCCTTTGTAATCTTTATCCTTAGTATCATAAATAAAAAGCCACTATTATCATTCTAATATACAAATAAGACATGGGTGTAAGGTACGTTTGTTGTAAACATATTGTAGAACTGGGAGACTATAGGTTAATTATCTATTATATCAGTACTCTTAGATTAGTAAATTGTTACATATTATTTTCTTGTGTCAGCCAGAGAATTTGATCAATATTTTTGTGATATGTTGCCACACAATCATCATGTAGTGTTTAATTGCTTGATTTGGAAATCTTTTTAAATTTAAATTACCTTTGTTCATTGTTCCAGTTCAACTATATAATTTCAAGTACCATATATTTGCATCATCGCTAAAGTGTGGTATTTGCAGTAAGTGGCATACACACAATAAATACTGCTATATTGAGCATGCACTATGATATATTTATATAGCTGGCATGTAATAATAATCATAGGTTGCTAAATGGTCATGCATGTTGCATGGAATGGAAAGCCTTACCTTGTAACAAGAAAATGACTTCTTTGTCCAATAAGCATTACTTTCAATGCCATAGATGAAAATGCAAATTTTTTGTCCTTTGCTTTGCAGCAAAGGACAAAAAATTTGCATTTTCTGCGGACAAGAATACTGTGCACCCTCATAAAAGCATTTAAACATATTTTAATACACAATGGTTCTTTATCTATCTGGTAGATAAGGCTTTGTGTGAACTTTTAAGAATCAAGCGCATTAGAATTCCTTTGTAATCACAATTTCCAAACACAGATGAATTCATAATGTATATATATACTTGCCGGTTGCATTATGTATGAAAAGCGGTTTAAAGATGCATGTGACATACAACAGGTTTAAGGTAAATACCAAAAAGCAGATGGTTTCCAAGTAAAAGCACCGATTTAAAGCCTCATTATGTATTCAATCTCAATGGTCTAATTAGTCGGTTTCTGTACGATTGTGAAGTGAATAATCACACTTTAATGATGGCCCATTGGAAGAGATCCAGCAAATGTGTGCATCTCTGTACTGTTTTGGTTTGACTGTTTTGAGGGACACAAATGTTTTGGTGGGAATTGTTTGTTTCGGCAACAGTTTTGGCTAAAAAGTATATCATTATTATGTGTGAGTATATACAACATAATATTTAATCAACCAACTAAATATTCCCCCCCCCCCCACCTTCCCCTCCTCAAAAAAAAAACTGGAAATGAGATTTTAACATGAATCTTTTGGAATAATTTGCAAATTTTGAAATGTGTTTTTGCTGTGATACCATATAAAGTCTGCACATGTTCATGTGAAATGTTTATAATCTATGATATTTTTGCTGTATAAGGTGATTTAGCCTGTCCTAGCCTAAGTAAGACAAATGTATGGCACGTGAGTCTTTGAAAGTTTCTCTCATCAAACACATTTCAAATTTACTTATATCTAAAGAAGTGATGAGACTTCATTTAAGTTTCTAATTACATATAATTGCTCAAAGGTAAGGGGGGAAAGAGTTCCCTAATTAGAATAATTTATTCCATTGTAAAAATACCACAAATATATGTACCATATTTACCATGTGTAAGGAAGTCCAACCAGAGTGAAGACCCAGTGGTTACTTGCCTTTACAGTATATGCAGAATGAGCTTTCAAAATAGTTCACTTATTCTAGTATATTCTATATGTCTTGCAGAATGTTATATCAGGAGACTGCTAGTTGTGAACTACTTGTGAAAAAGATGAGTAGTATACACTGAGTCCTTTCACATAGTGAGGTGCTGAAACCAAGACTGATCATTATCTGAGGATGTCCCTAAGTCAGATGAAAGTCAGAAGAGTCATTTTTAGGAAACTTTGAATGACCTTCAATGCATTTTTTTCACAATAACAAGTGATCAAAATTGCCAACACTGATCAACATTAGGTGCAGCATGCATGAAAATGAAATTCCAAAAGGTTTCAAACATATTTAACACTGTGAACCCTAAAAACCTTGGTGTTAACTATGACTGTCAGAATTCCGTTTTGAGATATTATGTTTACAATGTGTTCAGGTATTCATCTCTGATGAATTCATATGACGTCTGACCTGCATAAAAATATGTAGACATTTTGCACATCATAAGGGTAATCTTCCATGCACATATTGACATTGATCAAATTTTGGTCTTTGAGAGATGCATACCCTGTATAGTTTTCACATTTTGTCAACTGCTGACAATAAATAACCTTTGACCTCCACCAAAAACATTATCTTGTTCTCATGATAAGGAAGCCATATGTCATATTTGAGAACTCGTGAAGTTTCCTATCTTGTACGTAGAATGTTTTCAGGATTTGACATCTGATGACCTTTGACCTACACCACATTGTGTAAAATCTTTACACTACATGAGGCGATCATACCATGCATATAAGAGCTCCTTTGTTGTTTAGATACAGCATTTTTGAGATTTTCACATTTTGCCCTCTGCTGACCCCAAATGACCTTTGACCTCCACCTAAAGCAATATTGTTCTTGTACTCATTATAGGGAAGCCACATGTAAATTATGATAGCAAATAAATTTTCCCATTTGGAGATAACATGTTTACAGGGATTTCAAGTTTGGACCCTTCATGACCTAAAATGAACTCAGACCTACACCAAATTGTGTAAAAATTTTACCCTACAATAAAGCCATTCTACCATGCATAAATGGAAAGTAACCAAAAAGCATTGCAACTTAAATATCAATGCATGAAGAATAGTTTTGTATGTATGCAGTGCAAAACAGAAGATAATGTTGAAAGGATGATGGAAAAAGAGACATTTTACCAATTTATGCAAACCGTTACCAATGTGGTACTATAGTGTGTAGTTATTCCAGACAAATAATGAGAATAAACACTGCAGACAAAACAAACACGAATATTTATGAGAACGAAAAAGAAATTCCAACTTGCATAAAAAATGATCGTACCCATTATAAGTTAATATGTTATATACGAGGGACACAAACTCTACAATCCATTTCACTTCCAATATGTATACTGTAGGTCTAAGGACGTGTTACTTGAATTTAAACAAAGGTCAACGATGGCCCACATTGCAAGTTATAACTTATTTTATTCCCCCCCCCCCCCCATCACTCCTCTTCTCATAGCTCTCTTACCACCCTTTTTTCTCCACACCTTTCTGTCTTTGTCCTTCTCCAGTTTATTCCCTACCCCCTTCCCTTAATCCTCTCTTTGTCCCTCCACTGTTTATCTCCTACTGTACCTCTCCTCTTCCCCTGTTGGCTTCTTTCTTTCTTCTCTCCATCCCTTGTCTACTAATCCCCTTACATCTATCTCTTTGTGTTCACCATGCTCATTAACCTGTCTGTATTCTGTGTGTGTTTTTGTCCCTTCTGTTACTGTTACTTGTCATTTAGCCTTTGAAGAAGATCCTGCTAGGATCGAAACGTCCTGCCAACTTACTTTTACACATTCTCTTACACAGGCTCTCTAGTGGATAAGCAGTTTGCTAACAGTTTTTTTTTTTTTTTTAATATTCTCAGTACCAAGCCACCTGCAAATATGTATATTTACTGTAGTACATGAAATGCAATTTCCCAACTACACCACAAAACTGTATGTATATTATTTAGTGTCAAAAAAAAGGAAAGAAAAATAAAGAGTTGACCAAATTGTTATTGTTAGTGACTTTACAAAAGCCAATCAATAGCCTGCTGTCAATAATACCCTTACTGTATCTTTGTAAGGTAATGGTTAAACCAATGTCAACAGAAAAGATGCTTGCTAAGGTGTTTGTTCTTCGTGGCCAATCTCAGACAAATGTTTACTGGAGAAGTAGACTGATGACATTGATCGAACCCAGACACTATTCTTTGATGTTCAAACCAAACAAGCTTTTTTTTCAACCTGTAACGACCGATTCCAGGGAGATCCTAAAATGTTGTTGATCTCAGACATTAGTAGCTGTATTCACAGAATAATCAAAATTTGTTTTCTTTATTGACTTTATTAATTTGGGTTGTCAGGGCAGCTTTTCACATTTGGTTGCCAATTTCGTCAGTCCCAAAATTAATGTGTTATTTCAAACGAGACTGCACGGTACATCAAGCTTACTAAACTGTTTTAGATCGAATGTAAACAAAACCTATCACAGGGCAAATTTTTTAACGGTTGTCCGATTGTCTGGGACGACCAAATTCCTGTTCGGAGAAAGAAAATCAGCAGTTCTGACAACCAAGCAATTAGATATTATGATGTGATAGTATTACTACTCCTCATAGAGACATGCTTTGATATAAATATCACTAAATGATGGTATATTATAACTGGTGGAGATACTGTGATGTAGCTATGTTTACTTCTACACATGCTATTTTGCTACAGTCCATTTAACTTATGAATATTAATGAGTTACTTTGCATATAGTATTTATAGTATGTTTATGATTAGTTGGCGGTGTGTCACATGTTTTCTATGTAGTACCTTAAAGAGTCAGTCTTGTGTTGTTCCTTGAGCCATTTATAGATAGCATACATCATTTTCTTGTTTCTTTCGAGCCTTGTATATATACAGTAGTCCAAGGTCCGGTAAGATTATTACAATTTTATATGTAAGTACTTAAAACCATTCCCACGTGCCCTTCAGGTGTTTTCATGTGAACTCCAGGCTTGCGATACCATTCAATGGTAATGCTGTATTACAACTTCTGCCAAGGAATAAATGATGGTATAACCGCTCCTGATGGGGTTACCATAATCATATCATGACGATATAACAAATCCCGATTGGTAACCATGACATGACGGTGTAACATACATTTACAATGATGGTACTACCACTCCTGAAAAAGAACTAATGATGGTTTTAACTCTCCAGATGGGGATACCATAATCATACAATGACCGCATAAACAAATCCTGATTCTTAAATCATGACATGATGGTGTAACATACAATGATGGTACTTCCACTCCTGATAAAGAACAAATGATGGTATAACCATTAACCACTCAGGACTGATGGGGATACCATAATCATGCAATTACGGTATAACAAATCCCAATTCGTAAATCACGACATGATGGTGTACATGCAATGATGGTACTACCACTCCTGATAAAGAACAAATGATGTTTTTACCTCTCCAGATGGGGATACCATAATCATGTCATGACGGCATAACAAATCCCAATTCATAAATCATGACATGATGGTGTAACATACAATGATGGCACTACCACTCCTGATAAAGAACAAATGATGGTATAACCGCACCCGGTGGGGATATGCTGATACTGGTCAATCATACCATGATAACAAGCAGCTTGTTTTTAAAGTCGGTCTTCAATTTTCCTAAACCTTCCCATTGCATGTTTTTGTCATGCTAATTTAAAATTTCTCACAAAACTATGGTTTCAATAAGCGAGAAATTATTGAGATCGATAATATCCTCAACAATTTGTCGTACAGAAAAATTTCATGCCTGAAAATATTTGTTCAAAATGTTCAACTTGACTATGAACATTTTTATATCTAGCTGACGAGGTACATTCAGGGAATAATGTATCCAGTATCGCATCGTCAAAATGCTATGTCACAAGAAAATGGTCAAGTTGCTATACCAGTGTTCAAGATGTACATGTATAGCAGTTTTCTATACAGGAACTACAGTATTCAATGGGAGAGAAAAGCAAATCAGAACCTTTCAAAATCCTACACAAAATTTGATCACAAATTATTCTGTGACATTTTTATGTCAAACAGTGTCAACAACTTGGTCAAGATCAGCTATAAAAAAGCTGCTTATAAAGTTTTAAATGCTCACCTCTTTGCCCTTTCGCCACCTTTGTAGCGAAACCTTTCCTCTTGGTCACCCCACAGATGCGGCTCTCCTTCGCCTCTTCCTTGAGGTCCTCTCCCGTCTCTTCTCGGCTCTCTTTGTTAGCTTCGTCTCCCACTTTGACCTTCTCCTCGCCAACCTCGCCCTTGAGGTCACTGTCATCTTCCTGGCTTTTACCAACATGGTCTCTTGCCACTTTGCCAGTTCTAGGGACGATCAAATTTCTCGCCTCACCCTCACCTATCGGCAAATCTCTTATCGTGGAGTATTCCACCAATGGTTCCACATTCTCTTCCAGTTCAGCTTCTCCAACTGATTCACTTTCCATCTCGTTTTCTTCTTCTATGTTAATTTTGTCCTTTTCCACATTCTTAATGGTCTTTAACTTAATTATCTTCTTGTGAATACTTAGTGTCCCAATTCTCTTCTCATCTCTGACAGCTTGTTCATTCTTCCTGTCCTGCCCCTCATCTCCAGAGCTTGCTTCTCCACCCTCTTGTGTCCCCCAACCCTCTTGTTTGCCCCAACCCTCTTTCTCACAATTTTCCACATCATTAACTTGTCCTCTAACTTTTCCATCCTCTTTTCCATCCTCAGGGCATTGGTCCTCCACACTCTGTCCATCCTTGCCCTCCTCCTCCTCCTTCTCGTCTGTTTTGTCTTTAAGACAAACCTGACTCTCTCCTCTTTTCTTTGGTCCTCCATTCATGACAGTGTTTCTTCTTGCCATGCAAAGTGCATTAACCTTAACAGTTAACGTCTTCTTCCTCTTCAACTTGTTCTTCTGTAACTTTCTTTCTCCATTCTCTCGGCAAGGATCAACTGGTCTCTTTATTGTCTGCTTCTTAATCTCTTCATCACTATCAACGTTCTCAGCCTCCTTTCTTTCCTCACTCTCTTTTCTTTCCTCAACCTCCTGTCTTGCCTCAGCCTCCTCTCTATCCTCACCACTATCATCATTTTCCCCGGTCAGATCCACCACCTTGTTCTCACTTGGCCTCTTCCTCCTCCTCAGCTTTTGCTGCCTGCTTCTTGTAATTTTCCTCTGGCCCACATTTGAATCTTTCTCCTCCAGTACCTCCTCACTCCCTTGGGTTTCTTCCCTTTGTTGTTCTTCATCTATCTTCACATGTTCCATCCTCTTGTTTCTATCCCTACCTTCGTCACCCTTCTCTCGTCTGCGACCGGCAACTTTGATGTCCCGTTTCTTACGTACGATTAAGTACTCGTCTAATCTTTTCATGTTCAGCTTTACGTTGCCAACTTTCTTGCCTTGTCGTACGTCTCTGCCGACCCTAACAGCATCTTTCGCTTCTTCAGATTCCTTCCCTGTTACCCCTCTGAGTTGCTTCTCCTCTTTTCCATTGTCACCCTTGACGTCCCTCCTCTCTTCCAATACTTTACTGACGCCCTTGCAGCTTTGTGGCTTCCTGGTTTCGGGAGTACCGGATGAAGCCCCGCAAGTATTCTCATTGTTTAAAGCAGCATTGTCTTTAGGCGGTTCAGGCTTCTCTGCCATTGTTTCCAATTTCCTTGCTGGTACCTTTATTTTGAGTTTAACTTTCAACCCTTTAATGGCGGGAGTCTCAGCTCCCTTTCTCTTCCTTGTAACGGGGACCGGTTTGTTCTCAAGATCTCCTTCCTTGTCACTTATTTTTGGCAGACAGCGTTTCTCGACACCACCTTTCATCTTATTTGAGGCACCATTCTTTACGTCTTTTTCTGTTTCTTTCCCTTCCGAGGTTTTCTTTACTCCGACCTGTTTTCTCTTACTATATTTAACTCTAGAAAAAGAAAACAGAGTTTTGTCTTGTACATGGATAAATATACTGTGCAGAAATACAATGTCCCTATTATCCCTAATTATCTGGTTAAAAGGTACAGTTTTTCTGCTCATCCATTCCTCAAAAGCAGATGTTTGTATTCCAAATTGCCAATTTAATTCAAGTTTACATAATCTATTGAACATTAATAGCAAAAATTAAATGCAATGAAGATGACATCCTTTCAATTCCCTCAAAAGATATGAGAGTGAAATTAATAAAGTTATTTTGAAATTTGCTTTCAAAATTTGCCCCCAGAATGAAAAAGTGCAAATTGGAAAAGTTTTACAAACTTTGGATTTTTTCTTCATCATCTGAAAGCAAACTTGACCAATCCAGCTAATTTTTGATCTGACATAACTGGGTTGAAACCAAACATATTAAAATGCCATCGTAATATAACAGGTATCACCAGGAACATAGCAAACTCTCGCTCTAAATTTCATTTTTTAACGTTAAAATGCCACAATAAGTGCCGTTCTGATCATTACAACCACATGGAGCAGACTATCAGTATCATATCATGTGTTCCGTCAAGCAAAAGACCAAACGCATACTGTGACTAAAGTAGATTTGGCAAGCAATCAATGTATAAATCTTTTTTAACAAGATGATATTCTAACACTACAGATCATGTCCCACCACTCGTCTGTGCAATGAAGAATCGCTCGCAGCCTGTTGGGCAGGCAATTAATCGTGTAAATGATTATTTAGTTTCGGTAAGCTGTCAGTGTATAAATCCTAAATAAAATGGTAACATATTCCCTTTAACATCTAAAACTCAAATTTACTCCCTGAGGCCATTAATAAAATTGTTCAGTGTCTGTTGTGAAACCAAACAGAAGATTCTTAAAAAGAAGTGAGACGGTAAAAGATTGTCTATGGTCTTAAAAACCAGATGTGGCGGGTCTCGAGTGTGATAAAATTAATGAACTTGATAAGATCCTACCTCTTTGATCTTGCTCTGCTAGCCTTGCTGCTCCTCAGCAACCTCTTCCCTATCAATCCACGGTACCTCTCAACGTTGACCAGAGGTTTCAGGGCGGCAAAATAATTCATGACCTGTGTGAAGACAACACGGCAAAATTCAAAACTTGTGAGCTGAACCACATAGGAAGTGAAGTAAAGACACTGGTACCATGCTTTGTGTCCAGTCACAAATGTACATGATCGAATGTAGATCTCATATATATATATATTTACGATCAAGATCGAGTTATTTAAAGTACTTTGCGTTTCAGTTTTATTTTCGGGCTCACTACAAATCTGAAAGTATTATCTTCTGTCAACAATGTACCTGAGTAATGGCAACATGGTAATTTTCACTGCGATGAGAAACTACATTCAGATTGTACGACACCTCCTCCATTGTTTTCTGTTGTAAAGACAAAAGAGACAGAGACAGAGAGAAGGACAATTAATTAAATATTAATTAGATATGGTAGGTCATACTATCAAATTCAACTTCCTTTTTTTTTTTAACCACGCTTGGTGGTACCTTTATTGGTAACATTCTTATGCCAATTCAAATATTTTTGGATACAATAAGGTCAAAAACCATTTTACAAGGAATGATAAGTGAATACAAAAACAATGATGCATCGTAACTAACTGAACAGTATAGTGCAATTACTAAATGAGTCTTTTAACTGCTCGTAAGAAATAAAAGATTTGCCCCGTTGCTTGAGTTCTTTCTCAAGTTTAATAGCAAATTTTAACTTTTAACTCATATTTGTGTTTGTCATTTTTTTTACTGAAGATTAAGTACTTGAGATGAAAAGTTAAGAAATTATATCAGTGATTCACAGAATAATCAAACCCGAAGCAAATGTCAGTCTTCAAAAATATAAATTGACTGCCAAAATTAGCTTGCTCCACATCTAAAATAAAGTTCGATATAAATAGGGCAATCCAAAAACAGATGTTACAAATTCAACCTGACACAAAGTGATATTATACAAATAATGAATGGTTATGAGTGCAATAGTACAAATATTTCATGAGTTGAAAGATGGAATGTTCCATTCAATGAGGCGCAGCCGAGTTGAATGGAACAAATTACATCTTTCAACGAATGAAATATTTGCACTATTGCACGAATGGAAACCATTCATTATTTGTTTTATACAACACCTTCAAATTTGGATATAATTGGATGTAAAATGCACTCATGCAACAGATTGTTTTGAACAGACAGGTTTCTCTGCTCTCTTACCACCGAAAAAAGTGCAATCAAAAAAGTATAACCCATGGTTCTATTTCATAGAGTGCAATAGAGCGGATTTTGCATGCAATCGACGAGCAATTGACCAATCAAATGGCCGGAATATAATTAGGTGTTGTATAAAGTGCTATAGAACAAGAAAACATGGAAAAATTCATTTTTAACAATCTAATTTTGAGTCTTTGATCTAACATTGCAAAGAATTGGTTACTGAATTATTTCATAGTTCTATGTTTTTTCTTACAAATGTGAAATGGAAGATGAGGATGTGTTTTATTTCTGTAAAAAAGTTATTTCAAGATGAAAAAATGAGAAAAATTAAAATTATTTCACAATATTTAAACCAAGTAGGATCCAAATTGCTCTGGTTAATGATATGTGATATTTCAAGTTTTCCACAGAAATTCTCTACTTCCGTGGAGACATTCTTTGTGTACTATTTCATTCATTACAAAAATGCATAATATCTGTGAAGGACTTTGATGTAAACCAAAATGGCTCTGCCGAAACCAAATGGTGACTTACGTATCTGTATTCTGCTGCAATAATACTTTTGCTGCTAAATAGCAGACAGACTTTTAATCTTTTAAGCAGCATTTCGCGTTTGGTCGCCGTTTTCTCCTTTTTTGACATGTCCATCAAGTTTTTTACATATATCAATCACAAAACAGCAAACTAAGATATCAGCCAAGTTTTTCCCTGCCAACATCGTTAATTGGCGAGTAATTAAGGATATTTGCAGATAATGAGAAAAGTATCCACGACAAAATTCCACATTTAAAATTAATCGCATACAGTTCCCCAAACCCACTAGTTTGAATTCAACCAATCAGAGATCCAGGTTTAGTTATGAGCCATTGCTAAAAATAGATTCAAGACTTTGCGTTGGTACAACCACAGCCAGGGAGTTGTTATGGAACTCCCTGGTACAACTGCCATATAGACTGTACACAAATTAAGCTTGGTGCTGTATTACGTATTGGTCAATGACGTTCGTATAGTGTTTAAATATTCATATTATGGGCGAGGTTTATTGGGATCCCAACGGAAAATATCTTGGAGAAAAACAAAGTTGAAAGTTGCAAATTTTTCGACTTTTATGCCACCATTTGAAGTAAGATTTAAATAGATAAGCTAGTTATGTATGTCGTTATGGCATAGTGGAGTCAGTAAGGTTGAGAAAAATCATAGAAAAGGACGCAAAATGCTGCTTTAAGCACGACCGCTTGCATGGACAGGCTGCCTGTCTCCGAAGCAGATTCTGATAGAATCTATGCATTTGGCCCATTGAGTTTAGCAACATTACCTGCACAGGTTTACTTTATGTAGATTAAGCAGTTATTTACATCTATTTCCAGAATATGACAGTAAAACACTTTAGCTACCTGTCAAAAAAGATGCCAGGTGTAAAAAAAACAAAAGAAGCAGTTTAATAAATGGGATGAGAACTTATAATTTCTTACCACAAGACTCAAACGAGCTGGACTGTTGAGATCTCTACTCAACAGCTCATGCTTCTTCCATACATTCTGCAATTGTTCCGAACCCCCCTCCTCGTCTGACTCGGTCTTCTTTGGCGGTGCGATTTCTGGAACTGGAGGTAGTTTGTTGTTGTTGCTGTTTTTCAAGGCTGAGACTAAAATGTAGAGGAGAAAAAAAAGAAAACATGTGATTGATGATCTCTAGCATTTTCTCAATGAGGGAGTCATATAATGAATACCCCCAATGTGTACAGGCCAAACTGGATTGCAAACCGGATCGACCGGATGGCCACTTGTACTAGGACACTGATTTAAAATCCTGTGGGCATGGTTACAAGTGCTGAGGGGAAAAAAACCACCAATGGACTGGAGCTGGCCCAATAGGAAATAGATAAATCCACTCCTGAAAACCCAACAAAATGAGAATTCAAAAGAAATCCCGCCCTCAACAGAGAAAGCCCCAGAGACTGCCATATCCAGAGCGAGGTTAATATAAAGTTTTGAAAAATCTAGGTACTTACTATCGGTGAGCTTCCTGACTTTGGACATGAGACTTGTCTGCTTCAGATGCTTCTTCCTTGTATCATTTTTTATATAAAATTCAGCTAGTCTGTAAATAGAGGAAAGAATGTCAAGGTTTTACTTTCTTTTGCAAAGGATTTAGAGAGGCAATCAAAACCTGCAGTGACATTTCATTCTATAAACATATAATTGTTTGTCAATGTATATTTACATAACAGTAAGAGGAATTGACATGCGATCCTAGAAGGAACTTCTGCGGAGACGAACTGAAATAAAACGAATACTAAGGACACATTTAAAAGTAGACAGTAGACAGATGTGCAGTAGACAGATGTGCAGTAGACAGATTAACAGTAGACAGATGTGTCTTCAGTCTGTTTTTGTTTTAAGTTCGCCTCTGAATAAGCTCCTGCCAGGATGGAAACGTCATGCTCTCTAACTCTTTATATTTACTCACAGAGGCTTTTGCAATTGATAAGCAGTTTAGTTACATATATATATTTTTTTTTTGGGGGGGGTGGATTTTTACCCTTTGATATCAAGTATATTAGAGTAATTGATACTAACAGTACTGTTCTTATTAAGTGTTGAAAATGTTTTCAAGTTTCAAGTTTATATGTACCATCATCATTAATTTATATTTTATAACATGATTATTATTAAATTAATATACTTATATATAATAAATGATATGCAATAATCAGAATATATATACATATGATGGGTAGAGGAGTCAGGATAAGCAAAGCTTTACAATCCTATTGGATATTAAAGTATCATCACAAAGTTATTAAATAAGGAAGACTACTGATGTTTCCTTTCCAAACTAAGAAAAGAAAAGAAAAGAAAGATTTTGACAACTTCCCAGTTTTTGTCATAAATACAAATCGCTCGTTAACCTTTCTTTCGAGGGAACTTTAATTTGATCAATTGCAATCCTACGCTAAGTAATAACCAGTTCAGGTTTGTTAAACATCTGCTGATCCACAATGCAATCAGGTGCTTTAAAGACTTAGCAGAACTAGAATCGTGTAACCTGCAAGAAAAGCCACCTATACTGTTTCGACTGGATTCATTAGAATCACAAACTTTACACTGTCCTTTAGGTGAAATATGTTTGTTAAGTTCCAAATGTTGTCAGAAATAGTGACAAAAACCCAAAACGGTGACCAAATATCTATGAAGCAGAATTCCCTGCAACTTTGCAACTTACCTCTTCTGATCGGAATTGATGCGAGCCTTCAAATTTCCCACCATGTGTTTCTGCAGTTTTCTCTGAATGACTACGTTCTCTACGTAGGGCTGCAATTGAGGAAAATCTGCTAATATCTGTCAAATAAATGGAAGTCACATTTGCATTAAATAGCAGATATTTGTCTGAGAAGAAGAAAGTCATATTTACCACCCATCAAACTTATCATTGTTGTGTAAATTAATTTTATAATACTAAATTTAATACTGTGAGGCATTGTTGTCTGGATTTAAATCAGATTGCCCCAAGATGTCACATTTAGCATGAGACTTTCAGTTCACAAAACTAAACCTTATTCGAGGACTTGATATTGCCACAAGAGAACATTAAGTTTCGAAAGATACTCGTTTAGTGCCCGATAAGTTCAAGCTGGAGATTGCGAATCCCTTTATAGGTTCGCCAAAATGTATCAGAAGGTTGCCCAAAAGTAAACAAAAACAAAAACATTTCCAGTGGTATGGCGTAATTACTGACTTCACGCGAGAATACCAAATTTTGCAGTTTATCCATATAGGAATGAATCAAATACCGACTGTATGTCTTCGGGCAAAATATCAACAATATGAATATAGCTTTCTATACCAAACGACCTCAAGTGTGAACCATTTTGTGCGGCGAACATTACAAATTAACTCTACATGTGTAAGTGCCACATGTTCAGAATGTCAGAAAAGCTTTAAAAACTTTTAAAAAAAAATTATGGATGTTTCATCAATAATCGATGACTTATGATGCTGTGAACCGTGTACCTGTTTGATGGTCTCCAGAGATCTTTCTTGTTGGAGCCCAACCAATCCCAAAGCATCTGACGACAACCTCATCATCTTCTACAAAGAGAAAATGCAAAAAAAATAAACCATCTAACAATCAATAACAAAACTGGGTAATGATACCGCACGTATCATTAAATCTCACAGATTGATTTACCTTGGATATCAGATCAGCATGATCCAGGATCCAGATTGAAAGAGGTCGAGATAGTTTTGTGATGTAATAACTGTCGTTTCTGTCTATTTTGAGGGTTTAGAAACAGTTTGAATTCTACAATGCTTTGGGTGCGAGATTCCACAACATGCTTTGTACATATAGTGTACAGGGTAATTGCTAGTCGTGTGATTTGATAAGATCAGTGGTTGCATAAAATTGCAAGTTTGGCACTAGACTTAATTCCAGTTGTTCTTTGTAGTGATAATTGGAGAACTGAGACACAGAACCATTAGATCTGAAAATCACAACAACAAGGCATTTTTAGAAATAAAATCATAGTAACGTTGTCATGAATGTGACCATGAATCACAGGTTTTATTAGCAACAAATTGAAATTAGTAAGTTCTGATTTTGCTGGCGACATTAGATGGGGGTTGAAATTGATTGTATCGGTTGTGATGTTCTTAAATTGAAGTGCCCTACATTTGGCCTCATCAAATTGACTAGAACAAGGACTGTACAAAATAAATGAAAACAGATGTCAAATACATGTCTTATAGACACTGATATTTGGCGTAAGTAACATATCATCAGTGGGGACAGCTTATTGTTACTGGATTTTATCGAGCTATAAATACTTGTGGCTCGCCGTACGATACATCACGATAAAATCTGCAATGGAGAACAAACATCACAATACGTAGATGGATATGGAAAATCTCATATCACAACAACCATAGTGCATTGCATGATGGGAAGATTACCTTTAATCGTTGCCATTCATGTATGGGACGGTGACCGTTGAGGAGTTTCTTGGCTTCCTGCGACAACTCTTCATCAAACTCAGAATCTTGTTTTGAGTTGGATGTGATCTGTTCCACCGAGGTAGTCCTGTCATCTTTGTCTTCGTTTGCCTCCCCTCTGCAAGCTACATCTAGAGGCATAAACAAAACAAAAAAAATTAGAAGACATCGATAATAAGTAAGCTATATATGAATTTATGGACCACTATAATATTCCACTGATCCAGTATTCTTCCATTATTTGCAGATCAATGTTTCCATTGATTGCTTGAATTTTGAGTTGGTTCTGCCTACACAGATTTGAATTTTTTCTGTAACAAGTAAAGATTGTTTTTTGCATTTGCTGAGTTGAAAATGGGTGTGGCTTGTCATAAAATGTATGACGATATCAATTGTGAGGGAGAACAGAGCTCACATTACTTCAGTACGGAAAAATCTCATATCAGGACAACCATAATGAAAACAAAGCTTAATTAAGAAGCTAACCACTTACAGAGAAGTCCTCTGGCAATTTTGGGGATTTTTTTCAAGCTTGCACATTTGGAGATAAAGTTGACTCCAGAGCGTGGTGGCCAATTGGCTAAGGTGTCAGACTCGTGATCCAAAGATTGCTGGTTCGATTCCTGTCTAGTTCATTACGTTGTGTCCTTGGGCAAGATGCTTTATCTGAATTGCCTCTCTCCACCCAGGGGTTAAATGGGTACCTGTGAGGTAACTTGTCATTGGACGCAGTATATAACTGCTGCCGACTGGAGGGATTGTCTCTGGGACAGATTATCATTGACCAGGGGTAATATAACGTCTGTAAAGCGCTTTGAGACCTATCACTGGTATAAAGCGCTATATAAAAAGCAAATATTATTTTTATTATTACTTAAATAAACTATTCTCTGTACTGGATGACTAGAATCAGGTGTCTCACCTTTGTCAACAACTTTTTTCTTCCAGGACGGATTATTGCCAGAATGAACAATCTTTGCAGACTTTCCTCTCTTTCTACTTCAGGAGGAAAACAAACAAGAGTATACAGTGAACAAAAGGCAGAAAAAAAACAGTGCAAACCTAAATGTTAAAGTTTATCCATTTTGTTAAATAAAATTCTAATAACTCCAGCCAAACATGTTGTATTAACTTCATATAAACAAGAGAGAATCCTTCGAAGACATTAAACAACATTCATCCTTGACAAATTTGTAATACATTGTAATAAAACATGTCATTGAGGCCATAATATTCTTATATTCCCAGTGAGTTTGTGGTCCACCTGAGGAACTGACCTGTAATGGTCTTTGTATTAGATTAACAGTCCAATCACTTAAAGTTGATGATGAAAATTAAAAGTGTTATAGAAATCCAACCTGGACTAATTGCAGTGTGTTTCCATGACCAGTCTAAAGCAAATCAAAACAAATATTATGCCTTAAGTAATCTTTTAACTTTAAGGCACAACAGTGAAGTAAAAAAAATTATTCTTTAATAAACGATCCAAGCAGACAAAAGAATATTAGTAAAATTAGACAGAGAAAAATAGAATAAGCAAGAGAGGATTGAACTATCTAAACTGGTCTGCCGCAGGTTTCGTAAAAGTGTGGACCGGAACTCCAAAAACTGGTCTTAATTGTCCTGTTCAAGTAAACTGCTCTTAAATTTATGGTCCAATTAAACTACTTCTGGACAATTATCTACAGCCTGGTGTACATAATCTTAAGAAGGATCAAACCATTCATTACTGTTATCACAATTATCTACCATCTGGTGTATATAATCATGATAAGGATCAAACTATTCCTTACTG
>KN890967.1:9514-29787 GCA_000934455.1 Apostichopus parvimensis
TGTAACTAGTGGGTAGCAGCGTTGCGGCAGTTTAAATGTTTGGTTCTTATGACTAAGTTTTGAAAAACAACGTGTTACATTAATTGCCATTTTTTGTGTGGTTGCAGGATTGATTGACCGGTTATCAGTTCATGGATTGTTGGAAAATGCACGTTCCTATTCATTACAAGATATGTGTTCACATATCTCTAGATTTGTGCTTAACAGCATATTTTCTTTCCTATAGTATCTCCAGCAGCTGCAAGAGTTAAAATATACAGCAATTCAGATCCTGATGTAATTTCTGAGGAAGATGATACTCAAGATCACGTTAAACTTCTCTACACCGGTTCTGCACCTCCCATGAAAAAATTAATTTAAACAGAAGCAACAACAAATAAGGCAGCTGAGGTATTCACATTGAAACATTTCTTTAATGTTGAGGGCTTACCATTAATTGGAAACCTGCACATTGGCAATACATTTCCTCCAATTAGCAAGTTTTGGCATCCTCCTTAGCATGTAACAATCTTTGTAAAAATGAATTGTATTTATTGATAATGCTTGAATCCATATTGCTCCCAAAGACTTTGGATATAGCATGAAACAACTCAAGGAGCAACATACATTGGTGTTGGATTGGGGTATTGACATCTTGACTGAACAGAATATATTACTTTTGAGAAGTTTCAAATTTTCTATTTAACTTGCAAGATTCTGACAGTCAATAACCTAAAAAATTGAGATAGCCTTAAACATTATGGGTGGAGGTGGTAGGGGGATGTGGATGGGTGTTACCAATGTAAGTTATGAATATATTTGGTGGGAAAATAAGTAGGACTGACGTTTTGATGCTGGAAAGATCTCCTGCAGAGGTGAACTCTGGATTTGGAATGGTCTTTGTCCAATTTAGGATTTCAAAGGACATTAGGAAACAATAATACTAATATTAAAATAAAACGAATGAAGGTCTTTTACTAATTTATTTTACAAAAGCTCTGATTATGAATCTCTAAAGTTCATTACAACTTTCAAATATCCTTGTATTTTGTTCTACACTTTATTAAAGCTCATAAGAACAGTTCTTCAAAGAAAGTGCAAATTGGGCCACTGTTTTAGCTGAATACAGAGCTCAAATATGTTTGAGCGAAAGTCCAGGAGATTGTTGGTAAACATTGTAGTTGCTAACATGATGGAAGTACGTGGGTAAGCTTTTCTTGTAGTTGTAAACATAGAAAATTAGAATTGCTGCAATGAAATGTTTAAAACTTTAACATGTCTATGGACAATAATTGACACTTGTTGATAGTATGTAAGTGCTACATTGATGAAACATTTAGATAATCAACCCATGATGATAGTTGGAAAATTGGAGTGTGGCAGTAGCAATTTCTGACTGCCACACTTGGGTCAATTTTCAACCAGGCTAATAGGTATGTTCCCGTTACAGAATTAAATCCTGATCAAAATTGATGGCAAAATTTTTACCCTTTTTTGTGCGCTTACAAGAAAACAAATATTGGATCTTTAAAATATTGGATCCTTACACGCCCAAACAGAATTTTGCATAATTTTGAACCAATATTTTAAGCAATGCTGTGGCTAAATGAGGGCCTAGGGAAAACAAATTCTAAACTTTTGACTTTTGTCTCAAAATTTTGACATTTTCAACTTACAGTTTGAATGTTCTTTGTCAAAACTGTAATTTACTCTGTCAAAATGTGAGCTTCTTGTCTGGGAATTTTGGCTTTTCAGTACACATTCTTACTATCTCAAACTTTTGGATTTTGGTATCAAACTGTTGCCTTTTCATCCCAAACAACTGACTTATTTCTATCAATTTTGACTTAATAAGTTATCATAATGACTCGACCTTTCCGTCTCAAACGTTTCACCTATTGATCTTACAAAAGAATTAGTTTTTGCTAAAATTGGTTCATATGTCATATTTTCAGATAAATTACACCTTTACAGTTGTAGGAGATATTTAAAACCTAGTGTAGTGTAATTGAAATCAAAGATCAGACCCTTCAGGATATCAGATCCTGATGTATTACCAGTATAAATTATGTATATCAGATCCAGAGCAGAGCTCCTAATCTAGAGCTTGAGAGCGACCATAATTAAAGTACCACGCTTGAGATCAGTTCCCTCTATTTTTTTAACTGTAAACAAGGTTGGGTGTTGACCATTCAACAAATTATTAGCCAAAGATTCAAGGAGAAAAGTACCTCTTTTATTGACATGATAGTTTATAAATTCCTGTTTCTTGATCACTTGAGGGATCTTAGTATGTCAGAAGACCCAATGTTAATACCCCACAGTTCAAAGGGGGAGAGGAGGGGGAGTTGTCTGTTCCTTTGTCAGATCTGATCCTAAGCTGGGTATCCATTGTAAACTTGGCCATAAAGATATGCTGCATTGGCCCCAAAAATAGCACAATAATAGAAAAAATGTGTTTCCTTTCAAGGACAGTGATGTGACATGCTCAGTATCAATCATTGAACACCAGGTATTGTTTTTCATTCTAAATATTCTCCACAGGCAATACCATATGCTGAAAGACACAGTTTATTGAGATTGTTTCACAAATACGTAGTAGGGCTAAACCCAGCAGTTCAATGTCATGATGTTAGAAACTTTCCTAGTTCATAGCATATTATATTTAGGAGCTTTGATCAATACAGCAGATAGCTGAGCTCCTTTAAAGACCTTTTTCTCTTCTGTGCAAGATCATTTCAAGGCCCAGGTTATTAAATTCTGCATTGGTCCACTTTTGCTTTTAAGACATACATAACATTTGAGCTGGCCAGTATTGCAAGTTTATGGAGAGATAAAGCGCCTTTCAATAATCACTCATTTAATAAGGCAAACGTCTAATACACTTATATATTTTTATCCCTACATCTACCATCACAGACGGACTCCACCTACAGTCACAAAAAGGAAATATGCAGTTGGTATTGTCAACCTGTTTGAAAACCATAAAGATCCATACACACCAACAGGTCATGTAAGTAATTTATTGAAGTAAACTGCAGGAAGACCCAAGACCCCCACCAAAGGTTTTGTGGTTTTAGCACTCGCTGTCATAGAGACATCATTGTACATTATTGTACGTTTTGAAACCATACTTCAAAACAGTTGTTCTTCAGTATCATAGTTTAACATTAATTGCAGGGAAATAGCATACATGTAAAGGAGGGGAAATGGTTTGTCTAATGCAGGGCCAGTCACATTTTACATTAAAGATATCATGATCTTTCCAGGGCAAAAAAATGTTGGGACATGCATGATTTGGAACTGGACATTGCCATGGAACACATTTCACCTGCCCCCCCCCCCTCTGCAATTCTTCCTCTAGACGCCCATGACTTTAGTAGAAATAGAGGAAGTTGTGGTTAAAGGTCTTTTGTAAAAGCGCTGTAGTTTTGCCAGTTCAAACTAAAATTACTGCCATAATAAAAGCGCAGCTGCTGAGCTGCTGGCAAAAGTGGACCGTGGACCATGTGAGAATTTGGAGTTGGGGAGTAAGTGAACAAAGATGCTTAACTGTATCCTCTCACCATCCCCTACATCACCAGTTGACACATGCAGAGCTGGTGGAATTGACTTTGTTGCATTACACATACAACTCAGAGGATGGTGATCAGATGCCATGGTGTATTAATTGATACTGATGCAGCACCCGCTGACGTGCTGAAGGCCACTTGAAAATCTGTCTTGTGGAGTGAAAACCAATAGTCTGTTCAATCGAAATGATGTGACTGGTTTTAAATGCATGAGGAAATCTTCATGATCATCTGTACATATTAAAGCTCACAAATAATATTCTCCCATTAAAATTAAGATAATTCTAAGCTTTACAGAGCAACATCAGCTCAGTGCTCATGTAGCAAAAAAAACAAATTATCAATACTTGAGTTACTACCTCAGGTTATTTGGGTTATGCATAAACAGTCTTAATCTTCCTCCCCATGTAAATTTCTATTTTTGCAACTTGTGGTTGATTAATTCCAAACAACAAAAAGATAGTTTAACTGAACACTTAGGGCCATGTCTCTTTAATTAATACCTTTTCATTTTAATTTCTTAGGCTGGAACAAAGAGACCGCTACCATACTGCCGGTGCTCTGTATGTAAACACCTGCAAACCATGGACGTGCTGGAGTGTCAAATTTGCCAGTGATTAAAGCAGTGGACTTTCTCATTCAGTTTGAAAAGGTTTGATCATTTCTGTGTTAGGTATGTTGTGCAGAGAGGATATTGGTAAACATAGCACTGCTAGTAGCTCCTTCAAGATCAGCAGTATTAGCCCCAAGTATAGCATACATTAATTGTAAACGTTTGATATGATTATGTTATCAATTAACCTGCTGCTTAGGTAGCAAAGAGAAATAGTCAAGCTGTACATGTGCTAAGCAGGCCTTCTAACATGACTTTTTCTCTACATTAGCCAATGCACTGTGTTTGCATTGTTATGCCAGGAACCGTAACAGTAGCCAGGCCCTGCAGCTGTTTGCAGATGTCATTTTACAAACCATGATAGATTGATTGCATAATCACTGTAACTGTTTGGTTATAGCCTGCTGTGTTTGGAACCAATATGGGAGATCTAAGTTTAAAGCATTTTTTGTAATTTCTCAATAGGGTCTCTTGAAAATGTTGTCCTAATTGTGCTATTAAGTCTAACAACTTTGTCTAAAATGGCCATTTATTTTATGTGGTCATTGACTGATATTACTTGCAACCAAAAGTCGTATGACTTTTGTCAGTGGTGTAGTTCCTCCTGTTTCTGAGGCACCAGATTTGATGACCATTGTACTTAAAATATTCCTGTGGACAATTCTTCTGCAGTGCAAGATATGATGTAGCAGTGCACCATGATAACTGTGAGAACTGTCTGGATTTATTATTGCAAACTTCTAGCTCTTTTAGCCAGCCAGTACTGGTGAGCTTCAATGCAGAACATTTTTACCATAACTTGAACTTAAAGATTGCATGTGTTAGGTTTCATGTCTTATAAATTTTTACTGTGTAGTTATGTTGTCTGCTTTACAGAGTGGATGTAGTATGGATGCTCTCTTGGAGAAGAACTCCTCAGCCATGCAGCCACATATCCTGGGACTTGGATCAACCAAAAGCAGCATATCACAGTACTACATTGTTTAAGACCATCTTGCCTTACCCTGTGCGGCGCATGGTGCTTTAGGGGCATTTTATGCACTATTTAAAAGTCACTGTGTGTTTGGCCTCCACTACAGTAAGCATTTCCTTAACTTTCGGACATTTCTTCAAACTACAGTCTATGGAATATATATCAATAACACTCAGCAGACACCACGTGTGAGGGCACTTCGATCGAAATTGCAAGAATGAGTTGTTTTTAATTGCAAAGATCATCTTGGTAGTTTACCTAGGATAATAAGGCACATGAGATTACAACATGTATTCTATGATGGGCAGAATATATTGCTGAAATGTGGCCAGGGGGCTTGTTGTCAGACATTTATTCTCATTTTGTGGATTCAGGAAGCATTTAAGTAAGCATGCTCCATTTTCATGAACAGATGGACCCCAGGAATGCATGGAAAACAAATTGAGGGATAATGCTGAACCTATTGAATATGATGATAAAATGTAGAGGGAGGTTATTGCAAAATCTTCTGATAACATGGATTCAAATAGATTTTGATGTTTATCATGATATCAAAAATCACATAGGCAGTCTATTACATCCATTCCAAGAACTAAATTCTGATTTCAAGCGAAGAAAATATTTTAGCCTGCAGGGAATGGTAGAACCTCATGAAATGTCATTGGGAGTACGTATGGAGAGTTGCATTAACAAAATCACAAGAGTTCATCAGTTGCATTTTTCTATGATTATTTTGAGAAAGTGAATCCTTTAGGATCAAAAACATCTTTTCAAAAAATAGGTGCATTTTATTTTGTCTACCTACAAGGTTTAACAACATTCACTGTGCTGCCCTTTGTCACACGGAAAATAGAAAGAAATACGGGTTTGATCCAATTCTCAAACCCATCGTGAAAGATATAAATTACCTGGCTGAACATGGTATTCTACTTCCAAGTGGACATTACAAAAACGGTATTATTACTCATTTTATTACAGACAATCTTGGTGCAAACTCATTTGGTTTTGTGGAGAGCTTTTCAGCAAGACATTATTGCCGCCTTTGTTTGACCAGTCGTAAAGATGCACAACTACTTTACAGCGAAAAAACATGCAAATAAAAAACAAAGATTCCCACAATTTGCATGTTCAACAGGCAGAACAACTTGAAACTATTCATGTTCAAGGTGTAAAAAGTGGGTCAATATGAAATAGTTGTGCATCTTTCCATATTCTTAGTAACTTTTCTCTGAATGTGACGAATGATCTTCTTGAAGGTGTTGTCCAATATGAAAGTAAACTAGTATTGTCATATTTAATATCAGATAGAGAGTCACCTCTAATGACACTAGATCTTTTGAATAAAAAAAATCGCAAGTTATGACTACGGATCAACAGAAAAGTCAAACAAGCCCTCCCCAATTAAATTACATTCACATGGCACTTCTATTGGTCAAAAGGCTATGCAATCCTGGTGTTTAATAAGACATTTGCCACTTATTATTTGACACCGTGTACAGGAAAGGGACATGCCTTATTTTGAGCTGCTGTTGAAATTATTAGATTGCATGGATATAATTTTTTCACCTAAAGTAACTCATGGGTTAATAGCTCAGTTGAGATTTCTTATTGAAGAACATCATTCTAAATTCCGTGAGGTAGTCCCAGCTCGTTCTCTAATTCCAAAGCATCACTTCATGGTCTATTATCCTACTTGTTTGAGAGAAGTGGGTCCTCTCATCCATGTCTGGTGCATGAGGTTTGAAGCTAAACATGATTATTTCTGTCAAATTGCTGATAATTGTCGAAACTTTAAGAGCATATGTAAAACTGTGGCAAAACACACCAGATTAATAAAATGTACAATTTTAATTCAAAAGAGTCATTAGAGACTTTTTATGTAGGACCTGGTACAGAAACAACTGTATCAAAGTTATCATCGGATTGTATGAACTATGTTGTCTCAAAAGTGCCAGATGCTACCCTTCTCACTGAAATTGTTGATGCAAACTGGGTGAAGCTTGATGGGACTGAATATAAGCGTCACCATATGCTCTGCTATGACATGGATGACATGTTATTGTTTGGTCAGGTAAGAGCACATATTGATTTATAAGGATATTGTTTATTTTGTGCTTTTTATTTGGAGCATACTGTTTTACAAACCATTGTTTCATGGATATGAAAGAGGCAGTACCTCAGCAGACTGTTGTGAGGAAAACCAGTGCACTTGTTGACATTAAATCACTGTCATTACTGAGGAGTCAATCCAGATGTGATCATCACACTTATGTCTGTCCAAGGCACATCCTTTTTCAATCAGTTAATTTTGCACATTTTTTGACTGAAGTACCCCAGTCAGTGTTCGTTTCCAACAATTGTTTGATCTGTGAACAGTGATTAACTTGTTTCGCCAGCTAGAAAATTAGAGAACATGCTACAAATTACCATTTAATCAGTGTTATGTGATTGCTAATGGTTCAGGTATGTGAAAACATGTAATTATCAGAGCAACACAAATATAAACTTGTGATTGGTTTCCATGCAAGTGTTTATCAGTTTGAGACAAAGGTATCATATTTACTTTGAGCATTCATAATATACAAGCTTTATGATCTGATTTAACTTAAAATAAGTTTCTAATCAGTTTATGGGCTTGCTCATGTTAGACAAGCTTTTGTTCATTCTTGTTTATGCACTTGATAAAGTGTTTTCTGTACAACTGATGCTTCCAAGGAGAATATAAAAACGTGTAACACATTGAGAATGACATCTAAGGTTTGTACATGTTGTTTATTGCTTATGCGTATTGTCCAGCCCATATTTGGGCGATACCTTGGGAAGGTGCTATACAAAATACAGAATTAACACGATCTGGATTGGATAAAAAATTTGCAAGTAAACATCAGTGGGAAGATTTAAATAAAATCATTTTTGGTGTTAAAATCAATTCAGTTAGTGTTAGTTGTACACCAACCAGAGTAACAATACCAACACCAAAGATAATGAATTTAACACCCTTTTCGGTGTAATAAAAAGAGTTCTCATCTTGGTGTTTATTTTACACCTGCTGGTGTTGGCAAATATGCACTCCAAAAATATACAAATATAACACAATGGGTGTCAAATTTAACACCCGACTTTTTGCAGTGTATGATACCCTACAATTTGACCTAACTTAATATTCATGCATATATCTGTTTTCCTTATGTCACCAAAAAGACTTCGTCAACAAGATAACTAATGTCTATTATCTTCCTTTATATATTGCAGCATTTGTCAAAAGGTAATCCTCTTCATTTGAGTGTGCAAACATTCATTATTATTAAACATGTATGGCCTACTACACTATGAATATGTTCAGACATCGGAACTACAATTCGTTTTTGTTTTTGGGGGTTTGAAAAAAACAAAATTCTCACAATATTGAGATCGTAAAAACAGTGTTAGGTATACCAATTTCCGTTTTTGTTGCAGCAAGAAATTATGTATCGGTCTATGTTTACCAGATATTGGGATTTTGTTCCAACGGTGAATTGTACATATGAACATTTCGTTATCTCGTTAAAACTTTTGTAGAGATCGCATTTCATTAATACGTTAAAGCACGTCATAAACGTTCCAAAAAGTTCGTTAACATCTAAGCTAAAAATATAATCAAACTTTGTACCAGGTTTTAATCAATCATTGTCGCAAAATACGTCTCCAAGCGATAAAAGATTCAATTTTCATTTACTATAGGTAAATAGACTGATACCTTGTGAAGTCCATGGTTGATAAATGGCATGATAACGGCTTTAAGGTAAATATTATAGATAATAAGAGAAGAAAAACACGGTTAATAAATGATTTTGATAAGGATTTAGCGACAAGCCATAACAATCTTGTGTGTTCTTTGTTTTCGTATTATTTGTAATGCAAAATGTTTAGACCAAACCTCTGAATTTGTTTACTATTTTTTTAAATGATCTCAATTAATTGATTTCAAAACTGGAGTGATTGTGTTTAAAGCTTATCATATGTTATTACCATAAACTGTGCATTTTTTTTTTGATATCAAGTGAAAGCTATAACACCAGATAAAAAAACAGACCTAAAATTTGCTATATTTTGTGACTTGTTGTTTATTTTTTTTATATATATCCTAGTAACTTTTGTAGTATTTGATGTGTTTAATGTTTTTTTTTTCTTCACAACCAGCATTTCCAGTATATTATGGGAATATGGTGGATTTTTTTTTATATGTATTGCACCCCGGTTATCTCTATTTTGCATGCAAAAATCAAAATCAAAAGCTATGATATATGTTTGAAAGTAGATAATTTGACCTTCTTTCCCTTATATTACATATATATTGTTGCTTCTGAAAATGCTGGAAATAAATCGTATTGTTGTAATTGTCAATGTAAAGGAGAGATTATTAAAATTTTATTTTGCGTAAACAAGTATGACATAAGCTCCTTTTATTTTAATTGTCAAAATTAATTCACACATTGTTATTTTCATAGTCATTGTTTATGAGATTATCAAACTCTTTATCACAAAAAGAACTCAGAAATTACTTCCTTTTGTTTTAAATGTCAAAATTAGTTCACACAATCTTGCAATCATACCAAAATGTAAGGCTTCTTCCCCAAGCATATGATTTTACTTTCTGGGCATCAAGAACTTATACACGGGGCTATAATCACCAGACATAGGGCTATTGTTTCCAGAGGATTTGTAATAACGTGATTACGTTAACTCGGTATAAAGTTTTTAAAAGCTTCTGGTTGAGATCGCAGTTTGGTAGAGATCGAAGTTCATCAATACATTAAAACACGTCATTAAATTACCAAATAGTTCGTTAACATCTAAGGTGAAAAGTCATTGAACGAGTCAATCGACTTCGTTTGCGATTTTAAAAGACTAATTAATGCAAAGTACATAGGCATGTGATAAAATATAATAATCAAATGGAAACAAGTCCTTTGTTTACCATATGCTACCATAATTAGACTGAAAAACCACGTTAAACTCATAGTTGATAAATGGCATGATAAGGGATTTAAGTGTTGCGTTATGAGAACAATAAGACGGTTAACACATGACTTTTGATAAGGATTTAGTGACAAAGCATAACGACCGTGTGTGTTCTTCGCTTTATATGAAATATGCATTGACTGAATTTGCCACGAATAATCTTCCCACACGCCATTGGTATTGAAAAAACAAAACTTCTTGTGAACGAAGTGCTTGCTTTTTTTTAATTAAATTGAATTCATTTTCGCGTATATTCACTTTTCTTTTATAATGTTTATTTCTTTTGGCTAAAATTGACTTTTTATCTAAATTTTTAATGAACTGTGTTGGTACTTAAGGCATATGTGATGCATCGGTGAACTATAAGACTTCTACCGAATAGTGGCGATAACAAAACAAATGAAATGTCACACACTGATCAAATAAAGCTTCTTTGGGTTAACAAATAAAAAATAAATGGTGTTTATCTTACAGGTCGACAAATGACTTTCTCTAAGCATTCAAGCAGAATCAATACATGATATGTCACGGGTTTTGACAGACCCCTCGTGATGATATAAAGCAGTTTGCTAACTAATAGGTATAAATCATATACAAAACAATTCTGCATTGAAATTTTGCAGAAAGGAGTATTTTACAAAATTATTAAAAAGCCAGAAAATAATTCATAAAAAACAGTGAAATATCAAACACAAAACATAAAACATTTAAACATTGTAAATAGCTTCACTAGGTTTTTCATCAATACTGTGCCTAGTTTAACTGCCACTATACCAGAATAAGCTAAATCAATGTATGAATATTTAGGTGACAATAATAATAATTCTTTTTTTTATTGAAATTATTGATTGCATAGGTTATACTACATCTTACTTCATTTTTTATACGTTATTTACTACTGGCATTTTACCAGACAGTATTAAAGTGGCCAAAATTATTCCAATGGTATGTTTTCTACATATCCATACAACAGTCAAAACCGCAAGCTGGGAAATAACTTTCAATGTCGTTAATTTGTCCTACTTTAACATGTTTGCTTTATTTACGAAAGATAAATGTTACTGTCATTGTTAATGATATTATTAAACTCTCATCTTGCGTAAAGAACTAAGAAATTAGTTCCTTTTGCTTTAAATGTCAAAAGAATTCACACAGTGTCATTGTCATCGCCAGAATCATTGTCAATATCATTGTTCATGAGATTATTAAACTCTTATCTTTCGTAAAGTACTAAGAAATAAGTTAATTTTAGTTTAATTGTCAAGACCAATTCACAAAAACCTGCGATCATAAAGTATGAAAGGCTTCTTCCCAGGGACCCGATACTGTTTTGTGTGCATCAAGAACCTATATTCTGGGCTATAAGCACCAGACATATAACTATTGTTTCAAGGAGGATTTGTACAAATGTAAATTGAAGCTTAACAAATATTGGTAGCAATCGCAGTTCATCAATAATTTAAAACAGGTCATTAACGTACCAAATATTTCGTTAACATCTAAGGTGAAGTGTCATTGATCGAGTTCATCGAACTTTTTTTGCAATGTTTAAAATGCTGATTGGTGGAAAGTACTTAAGCATGTGATAAAAACCAATTAATCAAATGCAAGCAAGTACTTCGTTTACTATAAGTACCATAATTAGGCTAATACACCTCGAGAAATCTATAACTAGTATATGGCATGAGAACAATAAGACGGTTAATAAATGACTTTGATAAGGATTTAGTGACAAGGCATAACAATATTGTGTGTTATTCGCTTTAGTTTAAATACGCATTGACTGAATTTGCCACGAAGAATCTGCTACACATCATTAGTAATAACAAAACAAAACATCTTTAGTACATAGTGCTTGCTTTCTTTCGATTAAATTGATTTCATTTTCGTGTATATTAACTTTTCTTTTATAATTGTTCATTTGTCTGGTTAAAGGTGAGTTTTCATCTAAAATGTAAATGGATTGTGTTGTTACAAAAGTGTTTTGTACATTTGCGTCGATACAGCTTAAAGCATATCTTTTTCCCAGTATCCTGGCTGCCAAAGACTTGGCAACTGTTGACAAAATACATATTAAATTATTAGTACTTGTATACGGATCCTCTTTGAGAACATCATTACACACAAAGGCTTTACTACAATTAGTTTGCTCACTTTCTTTAGAATATTGTTGATTACATTCAAATGGTAGCACTGTCGTCCTTTTTTAAGTCGTTGAGGTTGCTACAGTACATTTTCGTTGCCTGTCTAATAACATTTGTAATTTCATTGTTGTTATTGGAATAATGAGTGTTGCGATTACAAAAAGGGTTTTTCTAATGTAATTTGTAGAGTTCGGATAATGATCAGATATATCACCATGTCAATCAGAGTAGAAGTTTCAACTAGAAACATTTGGTGATCTGTAGATAACCCCGACTGGAACAGTTTTGCAATTGTCATATAACTTCAATCAATAATCTTACAGCACTAAAATAGTTACTTAAATCAGTTCTTAAAAGAATTGGCAGGCCATATTTAACATATAGCTATGCAACCACTTCGCTTTTAATTTTTTTCTATCGTAATGTATGAATCTATATCCACCAATGTCAAGGAGATTTGTAATCTTATTACTACTTCTTTATCGCCATTAACTTAACCCATGGTTTTCAAGTGTGATTAAAAGATTAATTAAATCATCGGAAATCATAGTTAGGCTTCTTGCGTTTACATGTAATACTGAACGTTTTTTCTTTGTAGAACCAGTAAAATGCTAGTTCAAATCGTCACTAATATAGTAAGAGCATGCCTGGATTAATCACATCTCATCATGCGTTTCGGGAGTCCTATTTTAGAACCAAATACTGTTGTACAAGCTATAAAAATGATAACAAATGAACAAGTTAAAGAGCTTATGAAATGAAAAAATTATCTACATTACTACAACACCACCCAGGCACAATTTACCGTAAATACGGCTTCAAACGCCAGAAATTCGCTGTCAAAGTATTCCCTAGAGACCTCTCGAGCTGCCACTCGTTAAAAAAAAGCAAAGCTGCCCACCACAGTTTATCTGACGTCATCAAAGGAACAATTTCAGCCAAAGCCGACTGCCCGCTGTTTACCGATACGGCGTTATACAGTATACTACATGTTACCACAACACTCTTCTCATCAATTGAAAATGTCTTCTCCCGAATCTTCCGATTCCGAGGAAATAGGACTTCACCTCTCAGGACATTCGTAAGCATTGACGAAAATTGTTTTCTTGAGGAAGAAGAGGAGGAAATAGTTTTCGAGAGTGATGAAGATAATATCGGTGTTTTTCCCTATCAATTGAGCCCCTTGCAGAAGAATTGTAAAACGATCCCGATGGCCGAGACGCGTCTCTGCCGATCGAAGTCCCCGAGCAGAACGGTTGGACGACCCTGAACCGAAACTGGTCGGTTAAGCATAAACAAACCACCGTTATTAAGACCATCATATGATTTAAATTATCTCGAATGTCGATGATCCTGCTACTTAACTTCGTAGCGAAGCTTCTAGAATTTTGTGTCTTACAGTGCACGGAAAATGTGACATTCTGTACAGTGCAACCCTATAGTACTAGTAGTGGTAACATGGGGTCTATACCTAACCAATAGACGTTGTATAACAGGCTAGCCCGTGTAATTGTATCATTCAACTGTTACGTAAAATCACAACACAACGCCAGTTTTACCACAAAAGAAAACTTGCAGATCTAGTATTGATTGTTCTAAAACCAACTGGCTTTAAAATTTGTGCAAAATATTAGGTAACCATAAAAAAAAATCGTCATTTGCTGTATCAAGGAAGCCTAGGCTATGGTCATAACAAGTAATTTGGCAACTGTATAGGCCTACATGCACTCGTAACGTTGTGTATGTGTAGTGTTTTGAGCGAGTCGTGTTCAAATTCCTCGATTTCTGTCATCTTTTGGAAAAGCCTGCAGTAGAAATCCGTCTATACTTGTGGTAGAGCAACCTGATACCACATATCGGCTCGGCATATTTAACAGTTACGAGATAAATTTACGTAAAAACAAAACTCCACACACCAAATATCAATTACCACGGAGCACTGCAACAGTATATGTAATGTAATGTATGAATGTAAACATAGCGTCTCGGAAGTGAGCTGAGTTCCTCGACTGACGTCACGCCGCATTACCGTAAATACAACAATTTTTAGAAAGTTCTTATTACCCTCGAATTTTTGATCGTTTAGTCCTCGAGGATGCAAGCTTCGTTTGAAACAAATTGGGTATCATTGGAAAGCTACGAGTGTACAAAATACGATGATAAAGAAACATTTTTCCATTTCATAACCTGTTTAAGCAATTCCATTCAGTTGATGCAGACATACCTATGATATAGAAAAATAAATAAACAAGACAAAAGAAAAAGTGAAGAAACAATGAATGGATCACAGGTTCAATAGTAGAAAAGGTGTCTGGTACGCTAGACATGCAGTGAAATGCATATGCAATGTGCATGCTTTGAATATCCTACTCTATTATTTACAAGTATTTACGTAACTTACTAGAAAAATATCTACAAGTCGTGAGTTTGGATGAAGAGATTTGCAAACTACACAAAGGAAGGAGGAAAAAGAAGCATGTGCGGGGAAGACCAAACCTGGATTAAAGATCAATACTACACAAAGAAAAACTACGTCTGAGATACATTGGGATCACACTTCTTTTTCCTTCTTTTTTAGTCAACATAAATTTTAATAAAACATTCTTGCTACCTTGTCACAGCTTCCATTTTTTCAATCACCTTCTTCAGATGTTATGTTGCAAGAGTTTAAAGTCATCATTTTTCGAAAGTTTACTTAGAATAGGACCTACGATGTCATCGTGCTTGTTTCTTGAGTTTTTGAAGTGTTTTTCTTTCATTTACGTACTCCAGATTGTGATCTTGTCGTACTCTTTGATTGCCAGCCTATCACTTTAAGCGTGGTAGCGATATGACTCAATAACAATACTTAATAAGAGCATAGCTTAGGCTATAGGTTGCGGAGTAGGCTGAGTTCTGGTATCGGAAGTTAATATGACTGCATCAGATTTACAAGAGAAAATAACATGATCATAAACAAGCTGAACTTGTGAAACGAGTAGCACCGCCCATGAACGTCGATAAGTTAAAGCAAATATTCAAACATTTCCCCGCTCTAAAAAATATTAATATTATTCTTGACGTGCTAATATTCAAACAAAGCATATCCTTTTCATTATACTGATGTTAACTTTTAAAGTGTTTATATTTTCTATATACAAACTCGTATATTCTCTTATAACATTGTGATGGCTTTCCGTATGCCTACGTCAATCATAGTTGCTTGTTTGCTCACTGAGCTTCTATAGCTGCCTTAACCGGTTGAATAGTGGAATGATGTAGGGATCTAACTGTATATCATTGGTTAATGTGGTCTTAAGTTGTCTTCAGGTGACCGTTGATTGGCTAAGGCAATATTGTCAACAGTTTAAAACTATGAGAAGCATTCAGTATAAACCAATGAGCACAAGTCAAGTTATGTCCATTATTCTTTGCTTTGTTATCGTTTTGACTTCTTTCCTCAGTGGCAAAATTCTACCAGATTTTGCAATTCAAAGTTGCATTTTCCGAGTGAAGGTTTTCCGAGTTGCATTGGCAGGCTTTATTTGGTAAGTACCATCACGTTTGATATCGCATCTTGTTAATCTTTCTTATTTTGCAATTGCATTCAATTAAAGAGCATTAAGGGGTTCCATTCAAAGATAGGAAGTTTGAAACAAAATTACCCAAGTTTTTCTTTATTTCCTTCTCGGAAAATGTGCGTACGTCTTTGTCATACAGTGTATTATATTACATAGAAACAAAAAAGTATTTTAAGGTTTATCATTAGGGGTTCTCTTTTTAAAGTACATAAGATTAGAGTTAGCTTTAATAAAATTGAAATAACTGTTGTATAGCTCTAACAGTTCAATCAATGAAATTCTCTCTACATTTTCTTGTATTAAAATCGTCCGAGTTTTGGCATTTGGTTCCTCTGTATATATTATGCCCAGTGAGAAAAATCATCAGTATAGAGATTCATCAATTATAGGTACTGGACTATGTACAGTCTGACACACAGTTTCGAGGGTCTATTCCTCAGATGTATCACAGAACTATAAAAAAAACATAAACGTTGTATTGCCTCAAGTCGTACTTAAATTATGTATACGAATATGTTTGGTGAGTTTTTGTAAGATAGAAGACATTGAATGCAAATTGACATTTAGACCTCACAGTGAAGTCGACGCTATCAGGTTAGTTTTAAAGGAGCACTCCAGAGATTTAGCATAATTTAAAGGTGAATGTGTGGGACCAACTTAGTAATAGAAAAAAAAACAATTTCCTCTAAATTAATACTTTAACGATGGGTATGTTCCACTCTTAGGGAAAGACGTTTCACTTTCACTGCCTAAGAAAACAAAACAAAACACAACAGAAACGAAGTATCTGGTACTTTTACATAAATATATAAGTAAATTCAGTTGGATAATAGATTAGTGGGTTTACAATCAGCCAGAAGCTCTGCCAACAACCCCCCCCCCCTCCCCCCAAAAAATCCAACAACAAACAAACAAGTAAACACACACGTAGGTCAACATAACGTTTAATTGTTCACGTAGCTAAATCTCCGATAATATACCAATCCCACCTAATCTAGTTAAGTCAAGTAATGGCTAAGTTGTCTACCTTATGAAGAGGATTTCCACTTTTCTCCAGTCACATAGTACTCAAAGAATTTCATTTGGTGACAGTGTCTTAATCCCTCATCCATAATATGTCATTTGGCTAACACAGAAAGTGCTATGAGGTTGATGAGGCCGGCATTTTTTTCCAATTTTTGCATGACAATGAAATGTTGCTGGATATCATCTGAGTAAAATGACTACTTTGACCAGGCATTGATAATATTATTTTCTGAGATGAGAGTGTTAATTTTAGATCATGCCTAAAACAAATTCCTAATTTGTTCTTTACAATGGATCGTGAGAATTTGCTGTGTTTCTTGTTCTTAGAACTAAGATCAGAATGCCTAACAAATATGGGGAACACATTCAACTAGCCTTTAAGAGGGATTTTGTTAAGCCCATTTGAACATAAAGTAGCAAACTGGAGAGTAACATCTTTTGAAGCCAGCCAGTCTCATTGTAATAGCTCTTGAATAACTTAAAAACTTATACAAACATAACAATGTAAATTAAATTATGAGATAAACATCTAAATGGCATTATTAAAAGATCATTTCTCATGTAATACAGTGTTTAACATCCTTACGCTAACACTGATACTGACTATGGTAGACGTCTTCGCTAACAAACACATTCTAAATCAGAACTATTCGTATACTACAGATTTGAATCCCAAAAAGTTGGAGACGTAAATATACATGTTGGTTAATCCGCAATCGAAGAATGTCCTAGAGAGTGCTGGCTGACAATATTATACATATATGAAGCAATACAAAGAAATAAGCATGTACGCCAGAACTTGTTTGTTCGTCAGGTCACACCTACACCCAGTAAAAAAAAGGCTAATAACTCCACTGGTTGGGCCCAAGTTGCAGTTGATTGGCCGAGGCATCCTTGTCAACAGTGTAAACATTATGAGATGAATTCGATATAAATCAGCGGTAGAAAAGTAATGTACATTATTCGTTAAGTCGAAATCGCTTCGACTTCTTTCAGCCTCGGAAAATTATTAACGGTTCCATGCACACGACCTGAATTTTCCAAGTGTCATGTTGTTTCAAACTTAAACTAATTTCTTCCAAGTTGCATTATCAAGTTTAATTCGGTAAGTAACAACACGTTTGCTTTTGGTAACCGTGGTTGTCGATCGGTTTTAAGTGGTGCAGGTTGTCAGTTGCTGCTTATATTCGGCGTACGAGTATTTAGGAGCATGGAAAACGGTCATTTCCTATTTTACCAACATCTTGTTTAAGGCTTTCGTGTTTTAAAACTGTTTGCCTTTACCAGAAAATATATTTTATTACACTTAACAATTACAAAGTCCCCTTCTTCCTGATCGACGTATCTCATATTAAGTAGCTATAATTTAAAAAAAGGTCGTTGTTTCATATCAACATGGTAAAAGGTATAAATTTTCAAACAACATTACTTCTTTGTGAAATTAAATTAAGTTGCTCAAAACCGTGTTGCTTAAGGATTCTGCTTTATGAAACGTAATCTTTGAAAATGTTAAACGTATCTCCTTACAGTACATGTTTTCCCGTAAAGCGCATCTCAAGTACATTAACAGGTTGTTGGAAAACCAATGAAAGAGCAGGATTCGTGATGGATCCCTTACAAAATACATGTAAACGAAAGGGATTACGTTTAAATGTATTTTGTCATGGCGAACAACTTACTGGAGGTTCTTTGTCTTGTCATAACTACTCAATGTACGTTAACAGATACTGTGTGCGACTGTCAAAGGTCAGTAAGTTCACTATACGTCGTGTGTAGACTAGACAAAAAACAGGCTATGATACGATAGTAGCGTCAATAAAGTTACATTTAAATTTGTAAACAGTCGGAAAACAGCGATCTACACTAAGTTAAGAGTATTCGGATACGAAATGGTGTTCCCATATACTTTTATTGGTAATTACGGGCTGCAAGTCACGATGGCACATTGTGGTCAAGCATTACATATTACATAATTACATTCTTCAAATAAGTACGGTCCCCTTTCAAGAAAATCTCGATACATATGTTTTCTTTAGTGAGATTATATAGAAAACTGCCAGTGAACAACATTGGTGGGAAAAAATGAATAAAAGTCGTTCAGAAATAGTGCTATTAACTTTGTCAGGAGTCATCCTAGCAACGTCATAACACATGCATGGAAATGAAATAATATATAGATACTATTGTCCTACAAAATTCTACTTGCCTTTGGTCATGTTTATTTTCCATTCCACAGGTAACGTTTTTCCTTCAGAAGAGAATCTAGAATTTGTCCAACAAAGAATATTTACCCATTATGTCCGGTAACGAGGCTTCTTCTGGTAAATACTTTAATCCACTAATTATGCATGTATATTAAAACAAAAGGAACCATTCATCGTGCAAGACCAATCCGTTTTCTGTAATGATTGCCTGACATGCGGCTTCTCTTGCCACAAGTTATATTATTTTTGTACTGTCAAACAATATATCTAATAGCATATAAAAATATAAACAGAACTTCAGCTACATTTCTATTTTGTTACGTGCTTGGTAGATATAATGCAACCAGCATATTCTGTTGTAAGAAAAATTGTACGAAGGGGCAATTTTGCGATGTCAAAACATTATGTTCATCAATATGAGTTCCAGTTTAAACTTCCTACTTGCAAACGAAAAGTTGATGTAGTGCTAACGCCCGTAAAATGTTAGTAACTAATAGAGTAATTATGATATAATATCATAATTAGTAATTAGTAATTATAACATAACATAATCTTACAGATTCCAGTGACTCGGGTGAGCAACAGTTGGATAGGGAAAACTACCCATACTTTACTGACGTCGAATTTATTACGTTCAATACAATGGGAAAAGATTTTTTGGAAAAGGCGCATTTATCATGTAAAAAGCTTTATGAAAAAAGAGTAGCTAACTTTAGCTTAGATCTTGATGAAGGCAGGAAAGAATTAGGAGACCTGAATATTGTTGTATGTGGTGAAACAGGTAGCGGAAAGAGTTCAACTGCGAATGTCATCCTTGGGAATTGTGCATTTACAGCAAACACATCGTCAAACTCAGTAACAAGAGTATCGTTAGATGACACGTGTACATACAAGAATCGCAGGATCACCGTTGTAGACACACCCGGAATACATGACACCGGGCACGACAACGCAACTGTAGCGAAGGAACTCACACGAATGGCTTTCTTGCTAAAAGGTGGGGTCCATTGTTTCGTCATTTGCATGAATGCAAGTGATACCCGTTTCACTCAAGAAGTGATAAAGATGTTGGAGCAGATTAAGGTACCGGATATATAGATATAGATGGATGGATGCATGGATTCATGAATGCATGGATGCATGGATGCATGGATGAATGCAGGCATGCAGGCATACATGCATGGATGCATGCATGGATGCA
>KN890967.1:38528-50482 GCA_000934455.1 Apostichopus parvimensis
TCAAATATCTGAAGTCAGTTTTCGTGTCATCAGTCAAAGTGTTTCCGGTTGATTTGTAAACACAAAATAAATTCATTCATTCATTATTTCTGATTGATTTTAATAATCAAAATAAAATAAAACTGTTAGCAAACTGCCTATCCACTAGAGAGCCTGTGTAATAGAATGTGTAAAAGTAAGTTGGCCTGTCGTTTCGATCCTAGCAGGATCTTCTTCAGAGGCTAAATGACAAGTACAGTAACAGAAGGGACTGTGTGTGTTTTTGTCCCTTCTGTTACTGTACTTGTCATTTAGCCTCTGAAGAAGATCCTGCTAGGATCGAATCGTCAGGCCAACTTACTTTTACATAATTATAATAATCTTGGTAGTGTAAACAGCCCAAGTATTTAAGTAAATTGAACATCGTAAGATAGGGGATAAAGCCATATTTAATTTGTCATATATATTAAATTCCATAAAAATGTCATCTGAAATTATAAGGTTTACCAGGGAATTAAGGCTTATTAACAAGTTGCTTTTGAATGACAAAATAATATAGGATTACAAAGTTAGGGTTTTGCTGTAAACAGGAATTTGTCAATTAATTGTTAAACACACATATCTCTTTATTGATTTCAGTGCTAATGTTGTGTTAATGCCACATTGCTATTCAGAATGGAAAAACTCTTACTGTTAAAGCCTCATGATGGCATTCATTGTAAACATGCTCAGCTGTATTCTGATGGATAAACCATATTATGTTTCCAGTTTTGACAGGTTCCTTGCAATCAAATTGTCATAATGAGTTACATTCTTTTTCACTGGAATTTACCCCCTTTCTCAAAGAATGAACAAAATGTAGTGTTTAGTTTATCTACACACATCATAAGACACCATTTAATTTGACTCAGAGTGCATGGGCTTGTATCTTTTGATCTACCACTGCTGAATCTTTAAGACTGTATAGACTGTATCTACATGCAATATGCATCTAATGAACTGTTGACAGCGTGTATAGGTTTGATTTACACAATCACTAACCTCTCTACATGTGAATGGATAAGATGATATAAAAACAAACACATACATTTGTTGTAGAACGTTTCGAAACAAACACAAGCCTGGGAAAGTGAAGTTGTACATAAAAAGAACAAGAATTGCCAGCAATTCAGACGTAATAGACAAACAAAGCAGGATGTTGTAATATTCATCAAGTCACAATCTACTGTAAAGTGTAACATGAGTATGTAATATAAGTAGTGTGAGGTCAATCCGTGTACTTACCCATGCATGCGTCCGATGAATGAGAACGTTCTGTTAAGAAGTTTTAATAGAGAATTTCCTCGAATTTGCTCGACCCCTTCGATTGTGGCCAAATTTTGGCATAAAAGTTGCATCGTTGTGAGTTTGATCATACAGTGCACAATGGTTTAAACCAAATAGATTGTTGGACCACCAAGATGGAGTGCAGAACGAATCTTTTAAATAAAACTTTTAAGTAGCTTGCTGAAGTTTACTGATGTCTGCCTCACCATCAAATACAAGGAAGAAAATGTATTATTTGTCAACTATTTACATTAATGTAACAACTAATGTCTTCCCTTTTGTAATTTCTGATAAATACATTCTTATAGGCCATTTGTCAGGCGTTACTCAATTAACGTATGTGGTGGCAGCTTGGCCAAAGTTGTAATTATGGAATGATTATGGTAATCCTGTCTGATTATATCTATTGGCGTTACAACACTTCACAGCACGTTTAATAAGTAGATAAGGAAGTATATTCAATATGTTGATAGGTTTTAGGGCTTTGCAATATTGATAACAGCATACAACCAACCGTCAACTTTAAGCTTTTAAAAATTCGTGCGTAACTCTCCGGTTTTAGCATGAGCTGGAAGGACACATCACCTTTAACACCTGTCAACAATCTAAAGAAATTGGCAGTCCAACACCGTATTAAATGATTACCTTCAATGTTATGTTCACTGAAAGAATACTCATTAGCCAGTGACGATTTTTCTGAGATCGTTCCTATCAGTTGTATTATAATATATATAATACTCATATGAATTCACGCTTAAAAGTTGTTGTTGTGAAGTAAATCAGCACATAACATAAAAAACCGGCCTTTTATAGCTGTTATATTAGAAGTAGAAAGTAACATGAACCGCCGACAAATTTAATAATATTTTATTGATGTTTCGTCCTTTAAGCTGTATTTCGTTTCTCGTGATTAACTATAAAATATTGCTTAATAAATGGTTAATACATTAAGGTGCAACAAGGTTTCTCTACACTTTTTGTTTTCTTTGTCTTTATCATGTGTCTTTTATTGTTGTTGTTGTAAACTCCCCAGAACTGAAAAGGAGCATAAGATACCGTACATTTTTGATTTGTAACAATATATTTTGAGTAATTGCAAAGACAGATCTTTGCAATTATTCTAAATGTACTTCATCTGTCACACTTGATCTTTCCTTTCGATAGCTATTGCATATCGAATCAACTTACCTCTGATTAGTCTTGGAATATCAAGTCTAAATTGTTAAAAGTTGTTCAGTAAAGTAAATAGCACATTGAAAGACATCCAATTTCTCGCGAATCATCTAGAAAATTATGAATAAGAAAATGAATAAGAATTTGGAATGTATGTAATGTATACAGACGAGATGTAGCCTAGGACTAAATAGTGTATCGTCCAATGTCCACAACCGTAGTTCAGGTAACAAGTATAGTTACTATATAACTTAGTCATAGTAACACTACTCGACATACTGTGTTTGCGATCATCACTTCGTAGATGAAAAGTATCGTTCATTTGAGCAATTCAACATGACTGAGGCCCACATTATCCCATATGACTATTGCATAGAACTGACTCCATCACCCCGACATAGGATGCAACACAAAAATAGTAATTCCAGAAGAAATTGATTGAGCCGTAGTTTAAAATTCGAAGGCACACAATGACAATCACTGTGCGTCTGTGTTGACAGTCATCTTGGAAAATACCAATTTACGCAAATTTATTTATAAACGACATTTATCGTACGTATGCATCTATCCTTCAAAATTGGTTAAATATTTTACATTTACTTGAATTTTGAAAGTGCTTTACATTTTTTTAATAAATATCCTAAAGTCTTACAAGTTGTGTACAAATTAACTATGTATATATTATTTAAGTTGGCAACGCATTTTCAGGAACTTCTCAGGTACAAGTATGACGTCGTAAACATCATAAGTCATTGATCGAGTGAAGCAAACTTGTTTGCAGATTTGATATCATTTATTTAAGAAAATTACGAATACAGGCGACGTAAGATTCCATTGATCGAAGGCAAACAAATACTGCGTTTACGATACTATATTTAGAATGATAACTGATCTAACACAACATCATATTGATATATGGCATGATAACGATTTTAAGTTTTATATGAAGAGACAGAAACACGGTAATAAAAGAAGTTGATAAGGATGTAACAACAAGGCAATAAACGTCTTGTAAATTTTTCGTTCGATATCAAATGTTCATTTTATGAATTTGCCGCCAGTCTGATACACGCCAATGTTATTGTAATAAACATCTTGTGATCGAATGCTTGCTTTCTTTCGATTTAATTGAAATCTTTATCGCATTTATTTACTTTTTAATCTTTGATGACTATACCCTGCGAGGTTATTAAATTTCGTTTGATATTTAATTTGACAAAACTCTCACTTTAACTCAATTTAAGTTCAATTGAGAAACAACAGGGCAAGGGCTTAGCCAGACTTTCATTTCTGGGGGAGGGGGGCATCAATGCATCACATTCATGAGGCCTTCTGGTTGGATTGATCCAACGGCACTGAAGGCGCAGGGGATGCGCGTGGCGCCCCCTTCCAACCGAAGGCGTAACTGTTTGCATTAGTGTAACAAAGTATGCCTTATTTTTGGAATTTGTGATCAATACATCCGTATAGACCATTTGTCAGTCTTTGCACATTTAACGTACTTTGAAAATACTGATATAAAAACCGGTCTTTTATATCAGTTATATTAGAACAAAATGTGAAAACAACATGAGGTGATGACAAATTTCATATCATCATATTGATGATTTGTCCTTTAAGCTGTATTAATTTTCTCGTGATTAACTATAAAATATTGCAGTTGATACATAAAAATTTTACAAGGTGTCGATACACTTTTCGGTATTTTCTTTATCATGTGTCCCCACTTGTTGTTGTTGTGAACTGCACAGAACTTTAACGGAGCATAAGATACCGTACTTTACATGTTTGGTTTGTAACAATATATTTTGACTAATTGCAAAGATAAGTCTTTGCAATTGTTTTAAATATATACCTCATCTTTCACATTAGATCTAACCTTTCGATAGATATTGCATATCGAAGCAGCTTAGGTCTTATGAAAGTTGGTTTTGGAATGTCAAGTCCAAATTGTAAAACTGGTGTTCGATTAAAGTAAACATCACACATTGAAAGACATTCTTCATCTCACGAATCATCAAACAATGCAATATAAGAAGATGAATAAGAAATTGGAAAGACATTTTATTTACGTTGCATTCAAACAGAGTCAATACATTTTTATTTTGTCAAGGGTTTGGACAGACGCCTTGTGATGACATTAAACAGTTCTGTAATTACTGATTATACGACGCACAGTAAGGTGCTCGATAAATGCAATGAGACATTTTAAGTACCAAGTGAACATTATAGAATACTTTTGTCAATTAACATAACAATACACTGTTAAATACGTTGTTTAAAGTAGTGTTTTGCCCTAAGAACAAGAACACTTTACATGAGTACTAGATGTTGCTATCAGTGTTTCCTCTAAGAAATTTCCCATTGAGTCAAAATGGCATATATCTGAATATTTGACTCACCCTGTCCTGGGGGAGGGGTCTAAGGGGAGGGGTAAAATTCTGGGAAAATTATTTGATTGAACCCAAAACACAATCGGTTAATGTTTTCGTGACTTTTCACGATGTTACATTTGGCCGACAGTATTAGTACCAGGGGTGTAGCCAGGATTTTCAAAGTTGTAGGCACGACTATCTGAGCGGAGCGCCACCATCGGTTGGCGCGGAGCGTACAAGAAAAATTTTGGTTTTACAAACCCCCAGATGGCCGTTAAACAGCCATTCCCGAGTGTTCATTTTGGTTCCCTGGCCTCTTGGTAACTTGAGACACCTCATTCAATATCACTTTTAAACCAAAAAAACAAACGAGTTAAAAAAGTACTTAATTCAATACTACATAATGTATTTAAAATTAGCAAGGTACATGTACAGAGTAAGCCATGCAGTAAGGCACCATATGCAAAATCAGCTATGCGGAATCCCGCGTCTTCCACGCTAAACAATACCCTGCCGTCCGACTACGGCGCTCCCGTTTTCCTGCAGTCGGATTAACCCAAGGCAGAGCCCTTCACCACTGCTAAGCCGGCTGCGTCCGGCTGCGCAAACAATAGTACTTAGTCTCCATTCAAGGAAGTAATGATAGCGTTCAGCTGCGAGCGGATGATCAAATTTTAACAATGGAATCTTTACAGTAAAGTTTCAAGTAACCTCAGAAGTAGTTGATCGACATTTACCCTCAGAAAAATAACGTTTTTATTCTTTCAACCGATGGAGCAACTTCTTGTTTAATACACTTGTCCAACAGGTTTTTTTTTTTTATTAGTAATATTTCTTATCATTTGTGCTACCTTTTGTATCGACGTTTGCGGAATTTCCAGGGGTTTGTGCAGGGTTTCCTCAATCAAAAATCATGGTCAATGGGTTTTTCCCTTAGAGTCCAAAATGAAATTTTCCATCGAATCATATCGTTTTGAACATGCACTGATGCAGTACATGCAGCGCAAATATACACACAAGTAATACACACTTACACAACACAGTGACCATAACGTTGTCCTATCGCGGCTTCGTCGTTCGACCATTCGATGCGCGAAGAAAGGAGTTTCTACAAGCGAATACTATTTTGAAAGTCACCTGATTTTATTTTTCTAACAAGATGATGGAATATCCACACGGATAAAGCATTTTAATTACTTCAATACACCTTCTTCGTGTAATAATTAATGAATATGTAATCATATTTAGCAGGAGACCTAAGTACATGTGGCCCATTACACGTGAATAATAGTGGAAACTATTACAACATTACAGCCAACTCCATGAAGTGAAAACAAATATCAAGTTCACAGGTGCTTGACCTAGTTTCTCCTTGGCAGCTGGCCAAGAAATGTTTTGACACCAACGTCAAGAACAATGGTATGTTCCAAAACAGTTTGGGCTTTCATATTCAACAAAACAATACGCAAGCTGTTTCAAGCACAACCATTTGATTTGGGGGGTTACGGTATTTTACGTAAAGTTGTTATGAAAACCTTCATCCAGAGTAGCTGCAACAACTTTGCGAACATCGTAGAAGTATTATCGGAAGATTTTGTTGAATATGACTACTTGGTTGCTGTCTTCTAGAAATATATGGCGCCTAATGGCGGGTATATTTCTGATAGATTCCCGCGCTTGATATCACCAAAGAGATATTTTGAGAGAGTTTTGAAAAGGCCCCTTACACTGCACGTAAAAACATCGCTTTCGATATACGTGGAGAGAAGCCTACTTTTTCACTTGTCATTCAAAATCAACTTCCTGATCACGTAGGCCGGATAAACCTTTGTTCCTTCATTTAAAACGGATTACAAGGTAGCATGAAAGGATCACCGTCCGACCGGGGCGGATAAAGCACTCGACCATTGTTCACCCAGTGCCTTCCGACCAACAATAGCGCTATTCATGGCAGTTTACCGCGGTCGGATTAAACTCGTGGCGGAACGGGGCGCGGGATTCCGCATAGCTGATTTTGTATATGGTGCCTAACAACATGGCAACAAAGTGCTGCAGCTCTATAAAGTCTGTTAATCAACGATAGGCTTATTTGACTGTGGAATGTTTCTCAACTGAAATATTATCTGCGTAAACGGGTTCTTAACTAGATGTTAAAATACTGACAAGATCGGATCCTAGTCTTTTTCGGCAGGTTGAGTGTTGATTAAAACGGCACGCGATAGAAATGACAGCCTAGATGACAGAAGAATAGGTCACCTAATTTAGCCATATTCTTGCTACGTTCATTTCAATAGTTTTTCCTCTCTAGACTCTAAAACTCGTCTAGCAAGCTAATGGATTTGAGTTATGGATGTTTTAAAAAAAAGAAAACTTGGCCAAAAAAGTGTACGCCTGGGCCTACAGTGCTACATACTGGCTACGCCCCTGTGTACTAAACATCGGCCAATATAATGTCTGATTTTAAATTGAGGCATGGAACCCTGAACTTTATTTAAAGGATGATTGCTAAATAATAATAAATTAGTTGGTTGCATATTACGCTTTATTTTTACAAGTTAATTTGGCTCAAATAATGTGCACCAATTGCAATGCAGGGTAGGAATGTAGATTTGGCTCTGGGGGGCTATTTTGGAAAATGAAAAGTTAAAAAACGCCTCCCTTAATGTATTTACGAGGGCTTTTTTAAGGTTTAAGGGGGCGCTTTTCCAAAGTTCAATATGCTGTTTACGGAAAAGTTTGTAAGCATTCATCAGGATCCATTAAGCACAATACCCTCTTCTTAGTTAGCTGCGACTGTATAGCAGGTTCATTGAAAGTTGAATTGCCAAAATTTGCGATCGTTTTGCAAATAACGTCAATCCACCGAATATATGACGAAAAACCAATAACCCATCAACTGAAATAGAAAACACAGGTTTATTTCTACTGAAGGTGCCCTTTCCTTTAATCATGTATTTTTTCGTGTGTGGATAAAATCACCCACCACCAAATACGAAACCATTATACCGTTCTAAGACATGGCACATACCTTCCAAACAACTGCCGATTTTCAGCAATTTTTTTTTTTTTTTTTTTGCAAACCGATGGTTAGGCTACATTTCCCATTGAATAAGTGTGGTTGTTAGGCTAACATGTGGTCGTAGGTTGCAGTATTTCATGGATATTTTAGTTCTAGCTAACTGCGTCACAATTTCAGCGAATAAAGAGATGCTTAGGCTAGATTTTCCCGTTGACTACGTGTGGTGTTTGGCTACTTTGCGCGCGACGATAGCAGCAAGGAAAGTATGTAAACAAAGTTACGCAAAGTATTGTTATTATTTCTTTTTTTTTTGCAAACCGATGGTTAGGCTACATTTCCCATTAACTTAGTGTGGTTGTTAGGCTAACATGTTGTCAAAGATTGCAGTTTTTCTTGGTTATTTTTATTTTTATTTGCGACACAACTTGAGCGAATAAACAGATGGCTAGGTTAGAGTTCCATGTTGACTTATTTTTAAGTTAGGCTACCATGTGGTCGGAGATTTTGGGGGATTTGATGATATTGTCGCTGGTACTGAAATTGCTTAGTCGAGGCCGTAATTTGCCAGTGACTGCGCGGGAAGTTCCCGGTGATTGTGCGCGACCCTCCCGCACTGCTTCCAATTTGATCAAATGTGATGCGGGATTGTGAGAACTGTTTGTGCGATTCGCGCTGCTACTGCAAACCCTAGCTAAAGCAAAAAGCATGTCACAATTAAATTTGCACAGACACCTGATATTACGAGGGCGATTTTCTTATATATCTTTTTCGCCTCGCAATTGTGCTTTCGGAGGGCTTTTTTTAGCACTTGCTAGGGCGAATCGCCCGTCGCCCCGCTTATTTCTGACCCTGTTGCAATGTAATGTAAGGTAGGCTATACAGATATTATATTTAGTACACTGGTATTGCGAACCATCGTAGTGTAGGCAATGCATCAGTGCACGTGCACGTTACGTTATATGATTTAGCTTTACAGCAATCGAGCTAAATCTACGTGACTATAGAAAAACAGCGCTACGGTAAAGTTAACGATCGCTAATTTAACATTTCTGACGATAAATTGGAAACAATTAACAGTAATAATTTCTTCACTTCAAGTTGAAGTTCTGAACACCATGCCTTTTGAAACGATTTTTTTCCGATCCACACTGTATAAAATTCAGGAGAAAATGAAACCCTCTTTTTTTTTCTCTCTCTCTCTGAACGCCAGTGCGTCAAATCGGCAAGACATTGCGTCAAAATCGCGTCATAGCGGCTTAGCGGAAACACTGGTTGCTATATCTATTAATAGTTTTATTGTATTTTTTCTTCTTTAACGTTGTACGTTATATGTTATTAATATACCTATATGGCGAAATCAATAACAACTTCAGCTTTTCGATGTTGATGTTAACAAAAAAATGTATGTATTGTATTATCTCAACAATCGTTTTTTTTTGCAATTGCATGAGTACCCTTAGATATCATTCAACGCCATGTTCCTAGAGAATTAGTACTTCATTGTAAACATGTTAATGTGGTCATACACGCCTTGTTTTCCTAATGGGTTTGTGATGGAATCGTTTGTGGTCTAAACTAAGTACAACAGTCAGTTTAATTAATGGGCCTTTCAAGTTGGTAGAGAGAGGGTCTTTTCTCAAACTTAAAATTGGTAAAGAAATACATAATGGACAGTGTTTGAACGCCGGTCAACAACATCTAGAGAATAATTTTGTGTTTGAAGTCGCTATTTAAAAGCTTTCAAGAAAACTATTGGTTATATAACAAAATTTTGACCGGTGAGTGTGTAAGGCTCACTAGACCATACTTAGTTTAACACGTAGGGTGACTCTTACCTAATTCTCAATGATGAAAGTTAGAGAGGAACATCGAGAAGAATACAACTCCACTCTGGCGTAAGGAAGTAATTATTTCCGTCTTAGTTCCGATGCCAACGTCTAAGGAACCTTCATAGTCATGCTGACGTGTGTGTGTGTGGGTGTGGGTGTGTGTATTTTGCGTGTGTGTGTGTGATTGTGCCTCTAAACACAACATCCCAAGACCAACAAGATGAATTGATGGTATATGTTGTTGTTGGTACGCATGTCATGAATATTTACGATTGACGGGTCTTAGAATATATATAATATAAAATACCAAATATGAAAGAGCTGTTATCATGAAATAATACATGCTCAAGAGCATTGTATAAAAGAACCAATTCCTGGAATATAAAATTACCAAACTTAAGAAAACCTAAAAGTAATAACAACAGCAGTAAAAGTCAAGAATGTCAATTACTTTGCAACCAAATGTCCGATTGTCTTCATACTTGGTATGATGATGTCTTTTGATGATAGGTAAATTTCATTTAGTCAAATGCAGTCTCATTCTGCATGAATGGGCGAGGCTAGAGTGATATCACAGTCAAAAGCTTGTAAACACGATAACTCAAGACCAACAAATTAATTTGATGTCATACTTGGTAGGTAGATGCCCCGTGATATGCAGATGTGTCAAATTGCTCCAAAATTCCGATCTCATGACTACTTGTACCTACAATTCTTAATTTTCAGCATCTCTGCTAGGCTAGCATCTGATTTAGTTCATACTTAATATGGTGAAGTAACTACATATTGTGCACATTATCATAGCAACAACACTTTTTACAATATTAATATTCATGAGTGGGTGGGCCTGATAGTAAATCGTCATTAACAGCTTGTAAACACGATATCTTAACAACCACCAGTTGAATCAATATGATACGTGGTAGATAGATGCCCTATGATGAGTAGATGTACCCAACTGTATTTGGTTCTCATCCCATCAATATGTATAAGTTGACGGGGCTCAACGAAAAATTTGGTTCACACTGGTATACGATTTGGTACATTTTTTTTGATAAGCACATTTTCATGACGTCTCAAACTTTATGTAATTGATATTCATCAAATTGCAAGAAATGGCTTTGAAACAAAAGGCGAGGACCAATGTTCCATGGTTTCCAGCCTTGGCATATTGGGTTTGTCACACTACATTAATACAATCAACCGTGCTGGTTTTGTTTGCATATTATGAATCTTAATCAGTGAAAATAAAATTCTTAGTCAGATATCTGTGAAATAGTATGTCTAAATAGCTTCACACATGTACTTGGATAATACGATGTAAGTAAATAGATATAAGCTTATGGGATCATCAAATTTGACCTCATTAAAATTCATGCATGTATCTGTTTACACTATGTCATTAAAAAGCATTTTTCAACACTATAACTGATTCCTGGTACCTTCCTTCATATGTTGCCGAATTAGTCAGTAGATAATCCTCTTCATATTGGTGCAACTAAATATCAAACTGTATGGCTGACCACAGTATGAATAACTTTAGCCATCTCATTGGAACCACAAAACGTTTTCTACTTTTGAAATGTCAACATTCATTTACACAATAGTGAGATCGTAAAAACAGTGTAAGGTTCTTCCCCAGGCATACCTACAGTTTACTATTGTTTTGCATCAAGAAATTATATATGGGTCTATATGTTTACCAGATATGGGCATATTGTTCCAACGGTGATTTGCAAATATGAACAGTTCGTTAAATCGTTAAATCTTTTGTAGAGATCGCATTTCATCGATACTTAAAAGCTTGTCATTAACGTTCCGAATAGTTCGTTAACATCTAAGCTGAAAGGTTAGTCGAACTTTTTAACGTTTCTTAAACAATCAAAGAGGCGAACTACGTCTTCATGCGGTTAAAAAATCAATTCACCAAAACAAACACGTATATCGTTTACTTTTGGTATTCAGGTATTCGTCGTGAAACCTATAGTTAATAAATGGCATAATAACACAAGACCAAAACATGTCTTAAACTTGTTATATTTTGTGATTTTTTGTTTGTCTAATTATTCCTGGTAAATTTTGTAGCAATTGAGGTGTTTAATGTTTGTCTTCACAACCAGCATTTCTAATATATGTATTACAACATATCACGGGGAAAACAATTTATAAGTAATGAACTCTTGTTTTTCTCCATTTCCACGCAGCAGTCAAAATAACAAAGTTTAACAAAGTTTAAAAGTAGTTAATTTGGCC
>KN890971.1:21338-35548 GCA_000934455.1 Apostichopus parvimensis
TAGTGTATCACCATCTCCTAAGTCATGAGAGGACTTGTTATGTAGTTACCTACATTAGTTTATCACCATCTCCCTAAATTATGAGAAGACTTGTTATAACAGTTACCTATATTAGTTTATCACCATCTCCTAAGTCACGAGAGGACTTGATATGTAGTTACCTACTCACTTTATCACCATCTCCTAAGTTATGAGAAGACTTGTTATAACAGTTACCTACATTAGTTTATCACCATCTCCCTAAGTTATAAGAAGACTTGATATGATATGTAGTTACCTATATTAGTTTATCACCATCTTCTAAGTCATGAGAGGACTTGATATGTAGTTACCTATATTAGTTTATCACCATCTCCCTAAGTCATGAGAGGACCTGATATGTAGTTACCTATATTAGTTTATCACCATCTCCTAAGTCATGAGAGGACTTGATATGTAGTTACCTACATTACTTTATCACCATCTCCTAAGTCATGAGAGGACTTGATATGTAGTTACATACATTAGTTCATCACCATCTCCTAAGTCATGAGAGGACTTGATATGTAGTTACCTACATTAGTTTATCACCATCTCCTTAGTCATGAGAGGACTTGTTATGTAGTTACCTTTATTAGTTTATCATCATCTCCTAAGTCATGAGAGGACTTGATATGTAGTTACCTACATTAGTTTATCACCATCTCCTAAGTCATAAAAGGACTTGATATGTAGTGTATCACCATCTCATAAGTCATGAGAGAACTTATTATGTAGTTATCTACATTAGTTTATCACCATCTCCTAAGTCATAAAAGGACTTGATATGTATTTACTTACATTAGTTTATCACCATCTCCTAAGTCATGAGAGGACTTGATATGTAGTTACCTGCATTAGTTTATCACCATCTCCCTAAGTTATAAGAGGGCTTGATATGTACTTACATATATTAGTGTATCACCATCTCATAAGTCATGAGAGAACTTATTATATAGTTACCTACATTAGTTTATCACCATCTCCTAAGTCATAAAAGGACTTGATATGTAGTGTATCACCATCTCCTAAGTCATAAAAGGACTTGTTATGTAGTGTATCACCATCTCCTGTAGTCATGAGAGAACTTGATATGTAGTTACCTACATTAGTTTATCAAACCTTCACTATAGCTACACCTGTCAGAACTTTCCTAAGAATCCATAGATACATTTGTGACAATGTACAATCTCTCTTACTTTCATCAATTCTCTTATTACTATACTTTGACAATATCTATAAAAGTTTAAAATGATCTTACGTTGCGAGCTGAGCTGACAGAAGCTTCCTTCGTAGTCGGACGGACACCTATCATGGAGGAAGAGGAAAGAATCATACTAGAACTGTAATGTCAGTAACATGGATCTCATGTCCTTCTAGGGTACAACAAGGGTCACTAGGTGGCCCTCATCAAGGTTGCTCTCATCAGGGGGGTAGGAAGCTTCCAAAAAGTGGAGGGGCACAACATCAGAGAGGCACTTTCTCATTCCACAACCGGCCACCACTCGTTATGCTATTAAACCAATACACACCGGACATACCACTTCAATATATATGATGTGTTAATATGCTATCAATACTATTTATGAAGATTGTTTATTGTTAACCATGCTACAAAAAGATATGGGATGCCATTTTAAAAATAGCATGTACAGACTAAAAATAAATAATTAAAATAAAATATTAAAATTAACAAAGGCTTAAGATTTCCAAAAGACAGTTCTTCATCAAACGAGCATATTTTATTTGCCAGTAGGGCACATTTGCTAGTTTGGAAAAAAGTTGGGGACTGTGCCCCCAGTGCCCCCCAGGCTCCTACCCCCCCCATGGCTCTCATTATCAAATGTTGTCTCTTTAAAATGAAATCTGACTCAGAATTGGTACTACCAGAAAGCTGAATTCGGGGCAACTGCCAATCGATAATAAAACATTCTTTCTTTGAAATCATCTATGAACAAAACAAAACAAAACTAATTAACTTCTACAATAGGGAGGTCTATTCAACTCCAGCAATTGCCTCTCTCCGAGTCCCACTAATTAAAGGGACACATTCCTTGTCACTGACATGAACCAGTGTACCATGGTATCTATGGTTACCTGCACTGATAGTCATATATGCTGGCGTCTTCCAGACAGGAGCCTCCGTTGGCACAGATGGTATTTCGGTTACATCCGTATCTACTGGTATCTACAAAAATATAACAAAAAATGAAAGAAATATAAATAAATATGGATGAATGGATAACAAGGAGAAACACCCAATACGTATATAAGTAAAGGCCAGTTGCCAGTCACCATATATTATATTGTTTATTTATCATTAGAGTTGTCATCCTTCAGAATAGTCGAGTAAACATGAAGATGTGTGTCAATTTGACTGAATTGTGCTACTAACTCATTGTAAGGGCAAATATCTGGTCACATCTGCAGCCTTATCCTAGACAAATTAAATCCATCGTTAATAGATATTTTCAAGTTTTATTCCTTTGTTCTTAAAGGGTTGGTTTGCATAATAACACACTACACAGAACACCAGCCATAACTCCTGCATGCCTTAATACATGCAGAAGAGCTATTTCAAGTAACAGATTTAGTAATAAGAATCCAACAGATATTCTCAGAAGAGCGCCTCTGTATACTGAGTGCAGAACATTAGTAGCACTTGCCTATGACTTCAATGGACGAAGAATCGACCAGAATGTTAGCTCGTCCATCGCTGCGAGCCAATAGCAGGCCTTCTGGCAGCGATGTGCCGCCACTGGTGAGAGCACGACTTATTTCGGAGCTGAGATCTATAGACCTGCTGGTCTGTGTGAAATCAAGAGCCAGATAGGTGATGATGGAGCCATTCAGGAAGGAAAACACAAAACAGTCCTTGGAACCACCTTTCAGCAAATCACTATTGCTGGGTATGACGTCATTGACCTGTGAAATTCAGCGGAGAATCGATAATTTTTACGTTTTGACGCTCTCTTTTTAAACTCTTTTTTAGTTTGCCCGGTCTTTTCCCGGAATTGGCCATTCCTTTTCTTTTTTTTTTTGGTTTTTTGGAAAATTATTCTTTATTTTTTTCGGAAGGAAAAAAGGAAAATTGCCACTGGTACCTGATTCCTGTAGATTTTACAAACGTTGTTAAGTCAATAACTGATTGTTTTATCATTCTCACATGTTATTCGTGTTGAGCATTGTATTCTTCGGCAGTCTTCAGTGACTGTTCTTCGGCATACTTTTCAAAAGTTCCAGTTTATTGGTTGAAATTGTTTTTATGTGAGAATTTGCATGTCAGCCAAACCCTGATCCCCCCACCCACTCCCCCACCCTTACCCACTCCCCCTGCCATCAGAGGGTGAAGAACAACTTACACTGAAGGGAAGATATTCAAATAACTTATTTATTAGTAACCATCCTTCTTTGACTATCACTAACAATATATTAATACCGCAGGCGGAACGCTGGACCGCCCCAACCCAAAGAATGCCGTTACTCACTATTGAGCAGACTTGTTGCTCGTAAACCCTGAAGACATCCGAGTTGACCTCTGACAGACCTGGCTGGAATACTGCTAAGGCTTCCGAATTATTGACCGACAGAATTTTCAACTTCCCACGATAACGCTTCAGGGTACTGGTATCTGGAGATATTAATCAGAATGTGTGAAAGTGTACTCTACAGCCAGCATAGGTTACTATGTTGGAAGTACAGATGGTGCTGTAGTACATGGTTGAGGTAACAAAGTATAGCATATGTGGGTACCGGGTCATGGTACAAACTATAAGGGAACAATTCAGCATTTATTGGCCCCCGACTTGGATTTTGGGGTGCAATATGTTGTTGCTTTCAGGGGGATCTTAGCTGCTCTGAAATTATACAAAATAAATATCAATGATAAATAGTAAAGACAACTGTCATAGAAATGAGCTGGAATAAGTAGCTTTAGAAAATTATCACAATTTACAGGACATCTCTTTGAAATCCACAGAAAAAAAAACTTACAGATCATCAGAAAATTGATGAAATTCCAATTTGTTTTTGGTCAAAACAAGTCAGTATATATCAAAAGTTATGAATAGGGCTATTATCAATTTTTTTTTTTGAGGGGGGGCTATAAGTTTTAAAAAACTTATCACATATTACAGAATATCTGTTGAAATGTCCACATCAGCAAACTCACAACTTATCACAAGTCTCAAACATTTGCTAGTTGCTATGGTAATTAGCTCACCATCTCTGATACACTCTGTTCCTTGCTGGTTAAAACCTGCCTTACACAGGCTGCAAGTAAATCCCCCGCCGGTCGTGAACAGGCAGCGATCAAAGTTACGCTCATTGCAATTGTCCTGATGTAATTGACAGGGATCCGTGGTGCATTCGTTCCCTTCGTGACGGTAACCGGGGAGACAGTCCTCACAATGGAAGAGCCCCTCATCGTCGAATACGCAGGTTCGGAAGTTATTTGCTTGGCAGTTATTTGCGCCCGATGCGCAAGGGTTGTTTCCTGTGGACGAGACAAGCAGACACTCTGTTAACAAACACTTTAACGAATCTTGTTGCTTACAACTGCTCAAGGTAAATCAATATAAAGCATCTGACAGAAAACTGACAGGCAAACATAATTTACAACAATTAATTTGATAGAGCAAAGAGATTATTGGCCGAAAGAACAGCAGCATTTGAACCAGAGACTGAATGATTACAAGTTCTGTGCGCTACTAATACTAACCAAGCTATCCAGCCCTCAGTTGGTGGACAAACCTTATTTAACCACTTCTGTGCCTGGTGTGCCATGCAGTGAGAAACCACAACAGCTTGCAAAATCATGACACCAGGAAGCACACCAGGCACAGGGTAGGCTACTTAAAATATCAAAGTTGTAGGGAAGCAATTTCAAGAGAAATTCTGTTTATATATTCTTACCCACTTCTGTTTTACCTCTAGTGTACCTCAAATATTTGCACCTCTGGGGTTATTCTAGTGTTACATATTTGTCATTCAAGAAAAGCATTTTACTTCATTTTTTATTTTGGGGCAATGAGTTATTCAACGTTGAAGCTTTAACATCATGTATCAGTCTTGTAGTAACTACGCAAAAAGAAAGAAAAACAAAAAAAGAAGGAAAAAAGAACACAGACAAACCCTACCCCACCCCTCCCACAGTTGCACACAACACCTTACCCCACCCCTCCCACAGACACACCCAAAACCCTACCCCACCCCTTCCACAGATGCACAGAAAACCCTACCCCACCTCTCCCACAAAACCCTACCTGACAGCTCACACAGACACACACAAATCCCTACCCCACCCCTTCCCACCACTCCCACAAAAACCTACCTGACCCCTCCCACAGACACAAACGAGTGAGATCTTGTGAATGTCTAGACTCATTTCATTGATACTCACTAATTTCAGAGACACAAGCTCCATTTTCCAGTCTGAATCCAGTCTTACAGGTCTGACAATGATACTGGTTGTTACCGTCGGCGATGCACCGAACGAAATTCAACCTTTCGCACATTCTCTGTCCTGCCTGGCAGGGATCTGGCACGCAGGAGGTCTCCTCCTGTATGAACCCCTGCAGGCAATCCTCGCAGGTGAACTGTCCCCTCTCCGCGTAGACGCAGCTGGCAAAGTATCTGTCCGTGCAGTCGCTCTCTCCGTTCTGGCAAGGATCCGGGATGCAAGCTCCGTTGTCGTTCCTGAAACCGGCTTGGCAGTCCGAGCACTCGTAGCCTCCATCTCTGACCGGCAGGCAGTGACTGTAGCCGGCCTCAAAGCAACCATGGTCACCGCTGAGGCAAGGATTCTCCTCTGTGCAAAAAGAATAAAGACAGAAGAAGACAAAAAGTCAAACTAATATCATATAAAATTTATTCTTACATAGCGCTTTACACCAAAGAATGATCTCAAAGCACTTCACAAAATCGCAAAATTATTACAGCCTAAAAATTACAAAAATAAATAAATATCCTAACAATAATTATTAAAGCAATAAAATTCAGAAATTAAAGACGGAAGCAATAAAATATGACAGCATACAATAAAACTAAAATACTAAACTATTACAGCCGAAAAATTAGCAACAATCAGACTATCAAAACATAAATAGAAAACAAATTTCAATATACAACAATCAACTGTGTATAACTGTGTAGTAGTGATACTGTATTGAGGGTTATACACTATGTGTGTGTGACTCATTTTATGCCAATTAAACAAAATATAGACTAAACTTAAATACCCCAAATATGAGGTTAGGCTTAGCTTGGCCACAACATCTCCATAACATACAGCTTAATATTCAGGCTTAATATTAAAAGAATAATGTCAAACAATGCCACTTTCCATCTTTATAAGGTAGAATACTTGATATTTCTAGGAATGTTCCTCAAAATGTGCTTTACAAGGATTTTTGTTTTTGTTTTAGATAAGTAACCTGTGATCATTGCAAAGCATTGCAGGGTTTCACTCCTCAGCCATTCAGAATACAGTTTCTACATAGGCCTGATATTTCACTCCAATTTTACTATGCTTACACTTTGAAGATAGATGTCCGAGGTTACCATTACAGATAAACTGATATGAAGCACATGGGAAAGACCAAAATACAGCAGGCTCATATGGCCAATGTTTTTAGATGGCAAATCATCCGTACTAAATATATTTTTTGGAATATTACCCTTTAATGTCAGTCTGGATGACACTAAGTTGTTACCTGCATTATACACATCATATTTGAGTACAGTGCTGTCCAGTGGGTTCATGTTTCTGTTGGGTGGCAATTGTATATGTACCAAGAACACATTGAATACACCTAACGACATTCTCTAAGTTGTTACCTGCCCTGCAGAATACACATTATAGTGGAGAACAATAGTGTGTTGGACCAATGTTTCAACATTCCCTGTACCTAATTCCCTGTACCTAATTTCCTGTACCTAATTCCCTTTACCTAATTCCCTGTAACTAATATGCAATTTAGTACCCATCTATCATTCTGGTTGATATGAAGTTGTTCCCTGCAGAATACACATCATAGTGGAGTTCAGTGATGTGTGTTGGACCAAATGTTTTAACATTCCCTGTACCTAATTCCCTGTACCTAATATGCAATCTATCATTCTGGTTGACATGAAGCTCCTACCTGCATAATACACATCATAGTTGAGTACAATGTTGTTCCCTTGACCAATGTTTCTAGATGGCAAGTCTCTGTACCCAAGCTACCTCTATAATTCCCCTCCTGTCATTGTGGATGATATGAAGATTCTTACCTGCATAATACACATCATATTTGATTACAATGCTGTCCGGTGGTACAATGTTGTTTCGTCGTCCCTGCAAGAGTTCACCGAACATTCCAGTGGCTGTTTGGATGGTCATGTTGGCTCTCAAGTCAAAGTCTACCCTGATGATGACTACGGCCGAATCCGTCGCTGACCTGGTCATGCTCAGCACCGAGACGTCATGGACATGGTCAGAAGCATCAGAGTTGGCAAACAAGGCCGTGACCTTGAGAGAGATTGTAAAACTGTCGTCAAAGCTTGGCGACGATTGAAAGTATTTGATGATTCAACGCACTTAGTGACACAATATTGTTTGTTCAGTGATATACATCTAATGAAAACATCCTGACAATTGTCAGAGTGTAATATGAAAACAACGATACTTTAACAAGAGTCAACTACAAATCATTTTCCGAAACTTGTCTCCTCGACATGGTCACAGATGGAGAAACATAGATCACTATATTGACATTTTGGGTATTTCTGATTTTCAAAAGGAAAATAGAACATTAATGGACTTATTGAAAAATCCAAGATGTCACGTACTGCTGAGGGTTCCAAGACAAACCTAATGTGCATATAAGAATTGGGGCTGAAGTCATAATTGCCAATAACTGCTGATGCTTGCTGCCTTTTTATTAGTAATAACCGGGACAGAAAAAAAACACAGAATCCACAGGGAAAGTTGCTCACTCAACTTGATGGATGCTATATGGTGAGAAGTAAGTGTATATATGTATAATAATCGACGTAATATATCATTTTATGAAATTCTATTGGTATGAATCCAAGAGGTCACTGTAGGCTTGTAACCCAGAGGTCACTGGAACATATCCCAGTTCTAGTCATAATTTTCTTTGCTCTCTTCCATAACTAATAAAACTTACATCATTTGAGAGGCGGTCAAGAGAGTCCTCCGTGATGAGGTCATAGAAATATCTGGTCTGTAGGCCTTTAATGTCTGAGAATTCAACGCTCAGCTCAATGGTATTGGATTCTACGAGAACAAAATAAATAAATATTACCATAACTATGTTAAAGAAGCAAATCCTGAAAAAAAAAATTGGGGTAGTATTATTCATTTTAATCCAGTCTTACTGTTTGTATTGCCGTCTTACCAACTATTTTATTGTTGTATATTAATTTTTATTTTCTATTTATATATTGATAGTCTTATTTTTACTAATTTTTCGGCTGTAATAGTTTGGTATTTTAGTTTTATTGTATGCTGTCTTATTTTATTGTTTTCGTCTTTTATTTCTGAATTTTTTGCTTTAATAATTATTGTTAGGATATTTGCTTATTTTTTTTTTGACACGACAGGCATAAAGTTCATTTATTTTACAAAAGCAGATCGGCCAATTCTATCCACACAGTTTATACCAAACTTTTATTTTAATTTTCGTTCTAAATGCAAAACTTTTTCAAACTTGAACAAAATCTGTCCAATTATAATCTTAGGAATTAGGTTAGTTCTTCCTCACCTGAACAAATACCCTGACTATTTTCGTAGTAGCCGATCTGGCAGATACATCTGTAACTTCCAATCCGGTTCATACAACTTCGAAGTGTTTGCTGAGAGCATGGCCGGCTGGTGGCGCATTCATCAACATCTAAAGAGCAGAAGAAAGGGACAAAAATACCAACTTTTATTATCAAGAAAGCGCAAAAGGCTGGAATCCATGACTGACAAGCCTTGAAATCTGTTAAAGATGCATCGTCAGTATTCGTCAGTACTTAATGGAATAACCCGTCAAGGCCTTCGGGTCAATCAGATGAATCTACAAATATTAACATGATACTTATTAGTCTCGACGATCAATAGTTGTGACATTTAAACTCTCCAATAGTTCATAATGTTAATGTACTCATCCCCGTTCTGCCAGCAACGTCACCGAATGATATACCGGATTGTGGAGAATTATATTGTAAGAAAACTAGAGGTATTGTAATATTGTGAACTAGACGAGTGATGATACAAAGACTGGATTAGTAGGTTAGACCTGCAACGAGGAGCCAATTGCGTTCATCAATTCATTCTTTCAAAGGTATGTTCCTGAGATTCAGAATAAATTTGAAGCTGATTGTATTGAAACCAGGAATAGCAACAGGGACATTACCAGCACTTTGATGAGTTTTTATCTTTTCCTTTGACTTAAACATATCAAGACTAAAATTATGCCTTTAAAATCTATATTTGTGTCGGAAAATGTTCACACGTCTCAAACCTTGATAACGGCATTACGGTTGTTTTGTTCACAGGCCATCTGAGACTATCAACAGATAAATCCAACGATTCTTATTCACTGTTAAAAAAATGCAAATGGCTATTTATAACATTTCTGATCACATCGTGTTACCTTGACAAATTTTGCCATCTCCCTGGAAACCTTCCTTACAGGTGCAAATAAAGCTGCCAGCCACATCGTTGCATTCAGCATTCAACGAGCAGTCTTGAACCCCCAGCGCACATTCATCGATATCTGAAGATCAGATGTATTAGGATAAATGATTTTGGCTCCGGTAATAAATCAAAATAATCCTTATAATCTTGATTGAAAATTTCAAAAATTACACGAGTTTACCAAAATAATTCAACGCTTCAAAACTTTTATCACAGTTATAATATATTCATTCTCATTGAGTTACTTCTGACAGAATGACTTTTGAATTTGTCTGATCTGCTTGCATGAGGTTTCAATATATGAAATATTCAGCATCATTTGCATATATTCAATTTAGCCCTCTGCAAACAAATGGGACAAAGATAAGGCAAAGTATATGATCCTTTTTTGATGATTCTTTTAATTACTGACTCCTTTAAAACCAGAAGTCTTTAAAACTTGCAAACTATATGCCACCCCCTTTTTGTTATAAGTGTACAGCCGATTTAAAGTGATATAATTAACCACTTCTTTACCTTCACAGATTCCATTTTGTCCTAGACTGATGTAACTGAAGAATCCTGGGTTACACTGGCAGGCGAACGTTCCTGGGATATTAACACAGGAGGAGTTCAGGGCACAGTCATGGAGCCTCGAGTCCTTGCATTCGTCAATGTCTGTGATAATAAACAACAGAAGCAGAAAGGAAGAATGATGTGAATTAATACATCCAAAATGTTCCGTAGCAACACCACTGACTTTTATAGTCATCGACTGTGATTTGTTGACAGTTTTTCCACTGATCAACTGAGCTAATTCCAAGATATCTGTTTCGAAGAGTGTGAGAGATTGACTTGAAAATACCCTTAGCTCTCATGTAATAACTTCAAATTATCCCTGAGCACCAGAAGCAACGGTTTGCTTTCAGAAACACACTATCATACATGGTAGAGTGTTACATTAAAATGATTGCTACAATACCTGGCATGTCTTCTATATTATAATAACATTGAGTATCAACTTCATTGCTCTCAGGTTTTCTATTTTTATCTTTCATATAAAACAAGGTCATCTTTCATACATTGAAACAATTAAAAGCCCTCAAGTTAAACAATGTTCCTGCTTTAGTTTGTTTGCTTGTTGTTTTGTTGCCTCAATTTGTAACGGTCATTAACCTTATAGCTCGGTCATTAAACTCTTAGCTCAGTCAATAACCTTATAGCTCTGTCATCAACCGCATAGCTCGGTCATTAACCTCATAGCTCGGTCATTAACACCATAACTGGGTCATTAAAGTCTTAGCTCGGTCATTAGCCACATAGCTCTGTCATTAACCTCAAAGCTTGGTCATTAGCCTCATAGCTCGGTCATTAACCTCACAGCTCAGTAATTAAACTCTTAGCTAGGTCAATAACCTTATAGCTCGGTCATTAACCTCATAGCTCGGTCATTAACCTCTAAGCTCGGTCATTAACCACATAGCTCGGTCATCAGTTTCATAGCTCGGTCATTAACCTCATAGCTCGGTCAATCAACTTTATAGCTCGGTCATTAAACTCTTAGCTCGGTCATTAGCCTCATAGCTCAGTCATCAACCTCATAGCTCAGTCATTAGCCTCATAGCTCGGTCATCAACCGCATAGCTCGGTCATTAGCCTCATAGCCCGGTCATTAGCATCAAAGCTCGGAGGCATTGTGTAGGGGAAGGTGTTTGAGAGGCGGTGGGTGGAGGGGGGGGGGGTAGAATATTGATTTTTATATTTAGAATTACTTACCAACACAAAGTTCTCCAATAAGTTCAAAGCCCAGCTGACAGATACATACGTAACTGCCTTCTTGGTTGACACAATCTGACTTAGCAGGACATCTTGCAGTCCTCTTCTGACATTCATCGATGTCCTGACATCCAGAGGCAGACGGCTGGCCATCCCCTTGGAACCCCCCTGGACACTGACAGTGAAATGACCCTTCGGTATTGTGGCATGTTGCTTCATCCAGGCAAGGATCAAGATCGCATTCATTTATATCTATGACGAAAATTAAGAAATTTATAAACCTGAATGGAGAAAAAAGCTAGAATCTATATTAAAGTTAGAATGAACTTTTAACACCATTATCAAGAAAAAGGGATTCACAAAATCAAATAATCATAGTAGAAGAATCCTGATTCCAGTTTCTTGAGGCTGACAACATGTCCACTATATACACTATGACATATATATACACTATGATATATTAGTAGTGACTGACTAAATGCCCGATGCTAAATATAATGCCAACGATGCTAGGACAGACTACAATCCATTTAATGCAAGTTAAAAGTATTGCAAAACGCATTGCTATTGCAATTGCAGTTCTTGTCTTTATTGAAAATGTGTTAACATTTCTGTTCGAGCTGAAAAACATCAGACTCCTTCCCCAAAAAACACTTGCCCGCACAAGTTCCACAACGACAACAACAAAATACCAACCTCACAGTGACTATTCATATGCCAGCAATGTTAACAAAATTTCAAGTTCCTTAAATAATTCACTCGATACTGTTTTCCAAAGAAATTAGGAAATGGTTAAAAGATATCATCTGTTTATTTATAAGAGATGAAAAGAATGCTCCTGGAAGGATAATTATAAGGAAACAAAAGACAAACACAAAACAAAGAAATAATGACATAGAAACGGCAGCAATTTGACGTCAGATGATGCATGAGTTAAATCTTTACCCGTGCAGGCGCCCTCGATGACTTGGAAGCCATCAGGGCAATCACAGCTGAATCCAGGTTCTTCCTCTTGGCAAATAAAATTAACTGAACAAACATTGTCTTCCTGGCAATCCTTCTTGTCTGTAAATTTCAAGGAGAAGGAAAATATTTCAGAGACAGAAGTCAAGAGGTATTACGGCAAACTACAAACTTAGGTTTTCCTAGAGCTGATCTGGTTAAACTCCAGCGCCATGTTTAATGGAAACATAAAAATTATGCATCTTAGTTTGAACTACACCAAACATTGAAAAGATTCAATATTTTGATGGAATTTATATTCATTTAAAATGACATTTCTTTTATTATCCAAAACGTGTTTCAAATTTGATTTGTTTCATAGATAGTTGTTTCAAAGAGTACAAAATAAATATGAAAATGTTACCTTTTTCTGTCTGAATGAGATACATTGAGTTATTTTCATCATCATACAAAGATTTGTAGCAAATTTAAACAGATTTTACTGGTTCATCACAAAACCTCTCTGGAGCCACTCAAAACTTATTTTCTTGAAAAGTATTTCTTAAAACTGTTGCTATAACTAGCGATACCTTCTGTCATCACGCTCTGTTTAATATCAGACAAATATTCTTTTTATTTAAATTTCAAGTCATCTGTATGACATTATAGTAAAGTAAATAATATTTGGGCTTAAAAGAAACTCATTCATTATTTGAGCATACAGCAGCATTCTTCCACCTGCCCCCTCCCCCTTTCACGCCCCCCCCCCCTTCATGCACTGACGATAACCTTTCATTTCAAAAATCCAAAAGAGAAAATACTGTTAATGATATTCAATAAACTTGTTGAAGATTATGATTTTGATTATCCCAGATTTTTTATTGCAGTTTAAACCAAATCCCCTGTATTCTGAGGTTTGTGATGTTTGACTTGTTGCAATGAAGCCTCCATACAGACATGGTACACCATTTTGAACGCATCTAAGACTCTCTTGTAAGTATTTGAACTATCTGTCTAGTCACTTTAAAACTCCTTAGCCTCATATTGCTTTGTAAACTCTCTTTGTCACTTCTTCGGGAAGTTTTATACAGTCCTCTGTGTGCATGACTATCTGTAAACGCTGTTACAAATTTTTCTTTACCAACGCAAATTCTTCCGTTTCCTTGGTAACCGTCCTGACAGTCACATGTGTACGTTCCTTCTGAATCCAAGCAAGTGGCCTCTTCGCTGCATGCATCATCATTCCCACAATTGATGTCATCTGTAAAATCAGGAGAGAGATATCATAGCACTGAAGAAGTGTGTAGAAAACACTGCATCAACTACATAAAGAGTGGTATGGGGGGAGGGGGGAGGGGAACGGTTACAGGGAGGGGGAGGGGGAGGGGGTGGTGGTTCTACGCAGCACCCCACAAATGGATTGATATCTACCCAGTGGCAAGTTAGTGATCAGGCCAGTGTCAAAGAGAGACAATGAAGCAGATTTTTTAGGTCAGTAAAACCAAATGAAGCTGGGTGGTTTGGAACTTGAATGGCATTCTTATTGAGGCAATTTAAGTCATTTTTAGACCACTTTATGTCTTTGGGCAAAAGCATTCGCAAACGTGAAGATTCAAACGTATCTCTCTCCAAATGAGGAGTAGTAAATAAATGGAAGAAAGTCTTACAAACTTTTAGAGACCACACCTACATGGTTGACTTTGCTTGTGATGGTTAACATTACCTAGTATTTCACCTAGTCATGTGGTGAGCTAGGACTGCCCGCTCCTGTCTAACATATATCACCAGAATCAGTGGCGGAGCTAGG
>KN890972.1:3687-26271 GCA_000934455.1 Apostichopus parvimensis
TTGAGGACAGTTGATGGAATAGAAACAACCTTCTACTATAAACTTGGAGTGAATTTCCTGCAGAATGAGTAACATCAAAGACTTAGAATTGAGATCAGAAGAACACAGAGAAATAGCTAAAAAAATGAGTCAAATCGAATGAAATATGTTGTCATAAGAAATAACTATTTGTCAGACTTTAATCAGCACAGCAACCTTCAGTTGGAAAGGTGTCTTAAGTCATTTTTGTAATTATTTTTTGGGGGAGACAATTTAAACTACTCCCTTTTTATTAGATGGCTGATTTAAGTCACTATGCTTGTTGTCCATTTAAAAGGTTTTCATGTTTCTTTGAACTTGTCTTTCAAATAGATGCATGGCTTTCCCAGAAAGAAAAGTGTATAAATATAACCATGTGATATCTTTCTAGTTTGTTCTTGGTGCAGTTCCACATGGGAGGTATATAGACCAATCATCATTAAAAAAGTGTAGCACTTTATGAATATGCATATCTAAAGAAACAAGGGTTTGCAGATAAATTTTATCTTTCAATTTGTCCAATATTATCAGGGTCTATTTATATTATGTGTTGTAGCCATGGGTGAAAATAAGAAGATACCAGGGTCTAATCAGCCTCCATGAGTTGCCAAACAATACGTTTAGTTCCATCAGGAAATATGTCAGAGGTTACTTTCTTGAAGGGATATTGTGATGGTTTAAATTGATTAAAAATTGATTGCTGAATTATATTTTGGGAAAATTCTCTGAAAAGTTTGACCGTTGCTGTGTCCGAGTGGATAAAAGCGGTGGCATTTGAAGCAATGAGGCTTAGCAATTGGGTGGTTCTGGGTTCGATACCTGGCCGAGTCATAGTAAGGTGGTTTGTTTGCCAAGAGCAATCTACGGTGTACCCATCTGAAATGACTTTCTAACTTGAAAAGATTCCAAATTTGAGTTTAAATGTTGAATTGGAAGCAAGCTCACATGTAAGTTGTAATCCATAAGCCCTTGCAGGCTTCTCCTACATTTGTGGTCGCTTAAGCCTCGTGAAAATACCTGCCAGAATATTCATTTTATTATTATTATCAACACCAAATCCACATAGCGTTTTATATCGAGAAGATACAAATTTTTCAGATTTGGTGATATTTAGTGAATGCATCTGGTAACAGCAGGGTGCGTGACGGTGTCATATCATGGCAATTCAGCTAACATTGGCCTTTTGTAATAATTAATTCATAAGTAAATATTTTTTTTAAATTCATCATTCCCTTACCTGGGCTTTCCTTGCTAGAGCATACGTACTGAATACATCAGTATAGAATAATGTGTGATACTCTTGTAACTCGTGCCAACAGCTGAGACAATTAATATAAACCTGGAGAACAAAGAAAAGATAAACGCTTTGAAGCTATAGTTAATTAACAAGTCATTCATATTTCAAGTGTTAGCCACCACAATATGAAATTTTAGCCAAGATGCAAGACATTTATAAAAAGAAATATCAATCATAAATTATATATCATGCTGCTTTCAAAACTTTTCACACGAATAAGCCAAAAAAATATATTTTTGCGTGTAGCACCATAGAAAGCAAGAAACATTATGAATGCTACAATATTTATCATATCTGTGTCAGTTTCACGAGAATAAAATTTGTTCTGAAAAAGGTATATTACTGATATGTCATTACAACAAAGGAGAGATGAGCAAAGTATCTTACACCATCCCAAATTTCACCATAGAGACAAATCAAAAGTATTGAGAAAATAAGAAAGCAGGAAATGAAATCAGCACTCTCAACAAGTAGAGAGGGAACAAAATATTTCAAACAACTGCAACATGATATTGAGTAGTAATTGGTACTCGAAAGTTACCTCATTTCCAATTTTGTCTAGATATTTCATAAAGAAGCCCCCTGCTTTCTTCTCGTGGTACAATCCATCTAAGAGGCTCTCCATCCTCCGTCCTCCCAGAAATTCACTCTCTTGCGAGGTGGTGCTCTCTGCAGCAGAAGATGGTCTCTTCTTGTCAGATTTATTTTCATCTGCATTTCTGAAAGATGGATGGAAGAATCTTTAGAGAAACTGGGCATATTTTTTTCTCAAAAAACAGAAAACAAAGGAAGACCAAAACAAAAGAAGACCCCTCCCCCCCCCAAAAAAACCCCGCCCAAACAAAAACAAAAAACCTTGATGAACACAAAACATTATCTTGCTAGTTCCATTGATGTCAAATCACCTTTGTCACCTCAAAGAACTTATGCTACATTTCAAAGCACTACTCCACAAAGTCTAACACATCAGCCTGGAGATTGAACAAGATTAATTTATGCATAAACCTCCAGGATTGCAGTTGTTATTTTCACTTCAAGTAGTTAATGTGATTACCAGCTGATCAAATATTACTCTATGGGGTAGGGATAGGGATATGGAGGGTCCAGGGATTCTGAGAACAGGCGCGTAGCCAGGAATTTGCCAAGGGAGGGACAAACTGTAGATTCGGCATTGCAAACTATCTAAGCGTAGCGCCACCATGGTTGGCCCGAAGCGTACAAGAAAATTTTGGCTGAAAATGCCTCCCAGATCGCTGGAAAAGGCACTTCCCAGGCCTTGTAAGTTGCATCTTAGCATTTTCTCTTTTGAAAATACTAGCGATATCATAAAAACATTAAAAAAAAATTTAAAAATATGCTCAAGGGGGGGCGGCTGCCCCCTTTGCCCCCCCCCTTGGCTACGCCTGCCAGGGAAGACAATCCTTTAGCATCGCATACTATCTTTTTAATGCCCAATTACTTAGATTCAGTGGGTAGTGAACTATGGGTAAAATGTCAGTAATGTAATGTAAGAAATAGAAGAACAAGATGAGACCAAAGAAGATGAACTCGAATTGAAAAGGTTATCAGGACAGAGATCGGAATTGATTAATATGGGCCTTAGGGGTACAAGGGAGTAGTTTTTTCAAATTCTTTGTTTCCTTGCATCACTTTTGCAAAATTGTTCAATACATCACTAGTACAATAGTGTTATAACTCATGTCTCCAAAATTTGATTACTGCTTAGTTACATCGAACGACCTTTAATGTCTTTCTTTACAATGAGAGCCAGCTCTTGGTTTGACGTTATCCATCTACAGAAACGTAATCTCTTGCCCTCTCAAATCATGAGAGTTGATATATTTCTTTGCAATCACAGAATCCGAACACTCCTTATAATAACTGAGGAATAAAATGTGTTTGATTTGACTCATCTGTATCACAGACGGTCAAAGATGCTGCTGATATTTAGTTATCGATAACAACAAATCAATCAATCATTTCTCCATTCAGCGTGACGTGTACTGAATGCAAACATCACCTTGATTCTATCACAATGACTCAGAATAGTAAATATTGAGCTATGAACAATTATAGTTGTTTCAAAATTGAGTGACGGTGTCTTTGTAAGTCTCGATTAGAGCTAATCTGTTGCTTAGAGTACTTTTGAGTCTGGTATTGTCAATGGTGAGTGATAACTTATCAAACAATTAATGTTTTTCTCTAAGAAGACAATGGTGTGTTATGTAAACTGAATATATTCTGAAGAAAATGCCTGTTATGTATAATACAGGTTTATTTTATTGTTAATATACAGTGCAACCTTTGACCTTATACTCATTGACCTTGGTATCCTTCAAATAACAGAGACAGTGTTAAGAGAGACCATGTAAGGATTCATCACATTAGCCATCTACTTTAAAGAGAGAGACAGCGTTATTGTCCAGCTGTCAATGAAATGGACTTGCGATACCAGGATTGCTGGTTGTCGTGGCCATATCATAAGTTGTGTCCTTGGGCAAGGTACTTGATTCTCATGTGCATCTCTTCACCGACGTGGATAAATGGGTACCTGCAAAGGTATACTTGTAAATATACTCCAATGTGCAAGATAAGAGCTGTACCCTATGGGCTGTCCCATGGACTGTGCTGATGTGTCGCAGGGTAGGGCCCCAGGTTTGACCTATTAAATTGTCCATACGAGGGTGTTTAGGGTGTCACAAGTTACCAGTGATGGGGGATGGTGGGGGGGGTTAAAATTGTGCAGCCCCTGAGTATTCGTTTATTACCAACAAAGTATCCACATTTTAAAGTTTAACATTAACAGAGATTATCTAACTTACCTCAATCCTCTGTCTGCATTTCCCATCTCACTGCTTCCATTATTCTGGACATCTCTGACATTGAGAGGAGGCTTTAACTTTTCGGGGTCGTTCATAACCAACTTCCTACCTATCACTGGACCCAGAGTTTGGGTGTTCCCGTCCTGAGATGAGGGGTTTACATCTTCACTATTGGCGAGAGAATTCAGGGTTTTTCTGGGTGGGTCTGCCGTGGGAGGTGCTGGTGATTTGGGCACCAAAGCAGTTGAAGCACTTCCTAGGGGTATGAAAGGAAGGTTCTTTCTACCTCCAGTCTGAATTTGTGGTTTGGTGATAGATGATCGTGGGGACTGGTTGGCTTGTTTGGAAGCAATCTATGGAGGAACAGAAGCAAAGCCTTTACTTAGATATACACATCCAGAACATGATATGGCCCTCCCCATCCCCCCAAACCAAAAAATTATAAGGAATAGAAGTTATTATTTTGTACATAAAATATTTTCAGGGTTATAGCGTATCAGAGGGTCCAAACTCAACCCAACTCTCTTTCTCAATTCAAAGATTTCTGAACAGATATTGTAAAATGAATCTGAAGGGGGCATCTGCTCTAATAAAGTTTCCTGAAATCAATCTACTGCCCTGTATCTGTTCAATAGATGCATCATTCTTTAATTCCAACAAAGACTGTTCTGACATTTTTAAAACGTAGGATGAATTTCAGAAACCTAAAGGTATTAAATAAATTTAACATTTAAACCCGAACACACATAATTCACTTCCATACCTCACTCGGGCCGGAGGGACCTCTCAAACGAGGCATACATGTTTTGGGTCTGAGAGGTAACAGGGTAAATGAACGAGGCTCTTGATACGCCTCTGGCTTGTGTTGAGCCTGTAACCTCCGCTGATGATAGGCATAGTGGCTTCCAGGACGACACTGGTAGGCTTCCTTCATCAAAAATCTGGGCGCCCTTGAGAAACAGACACCAAGAAAAGTAGAAAATTAACCATAAGGAATTATGTTAACAAAATATCTTGCTTTTCACTAAATGCCAAAATCTTAGTTGTACAATACAAACCATGGCTATAGGAATTTCATTTGTACTGTCAAGCCAGGGAGCTACTGAACAACCCCCCCCCCCTTCCCCTCATCTCATCCGAGACCACCTCAGGCAGAGATCCAGGGGGAGGGGGATTTCTGTGACTAAAGTTCACAAAATATTGCACCAGGAATGATGGTATTAGGCAAAAACTTTGAAGGTTTACTATAAATGACAAAATTAAAGGTTTATAATTAAAGGATGATTTTAGACAGAATTTTAATTGTGATTTTTTTTCATTTTTTTTTTTTCATTTATTTATTTCCAGTATAAATATAAATATTTATAAAAAGGACATCAAAAGTGATATATGTCCTAGTCTGAGGAAATAGACAAATTTGGGTGCTTAGAAGTGTTTCCATAGCAACTCCAGTGTTGAAGATATTCACCTTAATCACCTAGATGTTACATTAGTGTTAGATTAATATTGCATATAATAAAACTTATATTATTCATTCATGCGGACATTACTTCCATCTCAAAGACGATTTGATGGCTTAATATTCTCATATTCTGCTCACAGAATGTCAAATTTTGAACATTAACAGGAAATGCTGACAGTAATAAACTTAGCCAACATATCTTACACAGCCAACATAGGGCTGGCTGCTTATATCAAATCTGGTGTTTGCTTAACTTAAGTTTCCATCTCAAATTTGAATGACAGAATGGTGGACTTTGTTCTTATCATTACAGTATTGCAATTTTAATTCTCATACCATTGCACAATAGGCTGCTGGATTACATATAACATAGGTTCACATCGTTGAGAGAGGTATTTGCATTTATACAAACACACACACACGAACATGATAAGCCTGTTAGCAATAGAACTAAGTTTATTTATTTACAATTTATCAGTCAGATGTTTGCCATTGTGATATAAAGGTAAACATTGCACTGACATTAGGCAGTCAGAAACATCCAGTCCAGCAGGACATTCTCGAAAGGTAAAATGACACAAGTTTAATATGTGTGCAAGTCACAAACACAGGAGGAAAGGCAATTATCACATAAATATATGTAGGAACATAAAACTAGACATAGTTGACAGTTTTAGAATTATTGTACCGACTGACATAATCAGTGGCGGAGCGTCCATACAGTCAGAGGGGGCGGATGCCCCCCCCCCCTGCCTACTCAAATGGACTGCTGGCGCCCTTTTCAGCTTTTTACCACTTTTTACTTATTCGCGGTTATTGACTTTTTTATTGCGCTCACAAATACCTATTGACATTTTTTTGTCACATTTTGTTGGTGTAATTTTCTGACAAAATGGCGATGACACCTATTTGTTCACCTATTTATTATCTGCAAATTAGCAAGGCCTGGAAAGGGTCATTTCTGGCAATCTACTGTAGGGAGTATCTTTACTCAAAAAATTTCTGTACGCTCCGCGCCAACCTGTGGTGGCGCTCCACTTAGATAGTGTCGAAAGCGCCTCTACAGACCATTCTTGCCCCCCTGACCAATACCCCTTGCTCCGCTACTGGACATAACTATAGACCAATACAGGAAATATACAAAACAGCAACATAAAGGTTACAGGAATGGACTGTAACAGGCGGTGGTGAAAAACATGAAGTGAAAAAACACAGAATTAACAAAGAAAGTTTTTATCTAAAGAGACAGAATCCGAAAGGAGAGCCAAGACAGCAGCTACAGAGGATGTAGGAAAGATGATGGATGGACAACACCGGTGGATGGACAACAGGATGGACAACACCGGTCCATGGACAACACCAGTGGATGGACAACACCGGTGCATGGACAAAGGGGTGGACAACACCGGTGCATGGACAACACCAGTGGATGGACAATAAAGATAAATGTAAAACTGTTTTTTTATGTGGTTAAAGCATTAAGTCAGGGCTGGGTCACTCAAGTCCACCTTTACTCTGGACTCAGATTTGGTTCTGACTCCAGAGTAGCTGAACTTACAGTAGACTCGGCTTGGACTCTGTAGCAGCTTTATTCGGACTCTGGTTTTGATCAGAAAAAGACAGCAGAAAGAAAGCAACATGTAAAGCTGAAACTTACCAATACAAAAGTAAAGGTTTGGCAATCTTTGCTTGTATCTGTCCCAGTTTGGTAATGGATGTCAAGCGAGATGGAATAGCTAATCCAAGGGTATCTTTGAGCTCCACTGGAAGTTCACACAGACCTCCTGATTTTAAGTACTTCTCCCTCAGTTGAGACAGATAGCTATCAAGTGAAAATGGAACACGGAGTGTGTTAATAAACAGAATAGAAAAACTATGTAAACCCCCACAGACCCAGACCAACATTTATGCATTTACTCTTTGGCACAATTTGAGTTAGCTGTATGCTGTTAGAAAGACATCTATGATGATAGCTTTTGTTGGATTCAAAGAACAAGCTGGTGATACTAAAGAAAAATTAATTGTTGTTTCTTACAATTTATGACTGAAAACTTAAAACCCACATTTGTTGAACTTGCGGGTCTTTGATAGTCTTTCCTTTATCGACATCTAACCACAGGTTCCAGCATTTCTCTCCCACGGTACCCCATAGAAATTTCTTGAACGCCTCAATTCCCTTTAAGGTGGTCAGGTCGTAAGACGGTGGAGGACGACTGAAGAAGGTGTCTGGTTCTACCGAATCCTCTTCATTATCACTGTCAAAGAGGGAATCGGTATCGCCCTGGTCTTTGCCTCCGACGGAAGATATCGTCATGGATATCTTGCTCACAGATCGTTCCATTTCGGCAGCGGGGACTTCGATCCGTACGCTCTTAATATCTGGTGGATCGTCCCCAAAATCAGAGGCGAGCTCGAGCCGTTCCATCCAATCCTCATCGAGATGTTTCATTTTAATGTCGGACGTCCGTAAGATGTTTTCGTCGACAATTCTCTCGAGTTCGTCCGGACTTGGGTTGTAGAGTACTACAAGAGCCCCCTTCACAGCCTGAGAAATAATAAGCATAGCTAAATCATCCAGGCTGTGAACTCTCAGGGCATTGTTCTCTGACAGATTTAATTCTTCTTCTTCTTCTTCTTCCTGGTCATCTCTGAAGACTTGACTTTCAACGTCACACCCACTCTCTGCCTCTTCCTCATCCTCGGAAAGTTCTCCTAATTGTTCTTGGCTTGCAGCATCATCTTCACCTGATTCCATCAGTATTGCTTCATCTCCAGATATCCCCTTACCAGAGTAACCTCTTCCCCCGGCACCATCCGCTACCACGCAGACATCTTCACCTATTGGAGGTCTCCAAACAGGAGGAGTTCTTGTTCTCAGCGGACTCCGGAGTAGACGATCCCTATTGGGCAGGTCATCCTCAAATGTCACGGAGTAGCTGGAGTCCCCCGTGGCAGATGTTCTACCCGTGGAACCAACTCCACTGTCTGCCAAAGTCTCCCTACCACTGAGTTCACTCAAAGGTCGTGACCCACTCCTCACCCCCGCTGATGCTGTTGAGGGTCTTGTACCAGTCGAGGTGGTAAGGTTGGTAGTGGAGGACATCTTGACCTGGCTGAACCAATCATCTGTTTGGGTAGTAACAGCATCACCCATACAAACATACATATTCCTCATCGCCAGTTGCTTTTCATCTACCACTTCCTCCACCTCCACAAAGGGTTTCTCGATGGCGAATGGTTTGTACTCCGGGTCAATGTTAAGGTTCAACGGACAATCGGTTTCTTTGGATGCAATCTAATGAGCAATCAAATAGAAGAATAGTTTTAAAATTTGTAAGAGAGAATCAAATCTTCATCACAGCACCTGAGATAAAATGCTTGATTGCAATCACCACATGGCTTTGTCCTAAAATTTCCTGGAAATAACAATGAAACTTTTTGAACATTTATTATATAAATTTAACATAATTCACGTGACAAATATGTTAGAATGTTGATACCAAAATATGTCAATTTGCTTGCTCCTTTGGTGAAACTAATTTTGCAGATAAAAAGAACTTAAATTAGCTCCATTGATTATTACAGAAGTTGTTGTTAAGTTTCTGCACATTAGCTTAAGAGAGTATAAGTCTATTTGTTGTAGTGAAAATTCAGCATGTCAATAAGGCTTGATATATTTAATCTGGTAACAGCATCATTAAGTAAGAACATGTTGGAGAGTTAGTGCCTTGAAATTCCCTCAACATTCACCAACCATTTCTTCACAGACAAGTACAACATGCCATCAAAAATAGTAAAGGTTGTGTTTCTGTATACATCAAAAGGTTAGTGAACATCAAAATTGTATCATATGTAAAAAGAAATCAATTAACAACATTTCACGCATTAAAGCAATCGTGCCAAGATGGCACCACAAACCACCCACTGTGGGACATTTTATGGTGTAAGTTAGGATTCAAATATATCAAGTTTTGATCTTGTTTCGTTGAGATTTACCTCTGTTTGAGATATCAACCTGGCAAGTCTGTACTCTAAGTAACAATCGCTCTGAAGGAACGCTGGCAACCTCTCCTCCTTGATCCATTGTATGCCCTGGTCTTTATTCAAACACTGGTGGTAGACGAAGAGAAGAAAAAATACAACAACAAAATAATAACAAGAGCATCAATGACGTAGTATCTCAATACTGGAAGTTTTAATTTCGAATCCTAATTTCAAATCTTTGCTCTGTCTCTGCAATTATCAATATCAATCATGGTACAACAAATATATAACTTGCATTTATGCTACTTTGCCACGAATAGTCTCTGCAGGTTACACTTTATCCTGCTAGTGTTGCCTTTAGCGCTCATTGCCTGTTTGTCGAAAGAACAACGTTGCAAGGTTTAGTAATGTCATAGAATATTTAAGAACTTGTTTTTCATGTGGTATCCTTCATCTTGGGTCAGTCTCTGTTGGACTTTTTGGTCATATAGTTTGACGTCAATGACAATGGCCAAATTAGAAGAGGCGAACAACTCGACCATATTCTTGATGCCCACCTTGAGAGCTGGGCCTATCGACCTACTGTATGTTACTGTAGTGGTGACTACCATCAAAACTGTGTCCACTTCCAAGTATCAAAACAACCCACGTTTTTCCATCTCAATTTTTCTGACATGAAGATTTCATGGATTTATGACTTGGAAAAAATAATGTAAAAGAAGATTTCAAGTTTTTATTTGAAAGTGATGGGTGGCCTCCTCCTCCCCTAATAGCCACCTCAGTTCCTCTTCATTTTGTTAGTTTATTTTAATTCTTTGTACATTTGATGTCAAACATCACAGGTTCAAAAGAAAGCTAAACATACTTCTTATAACCTTATACATCTTATATCCTTATAAATAAGTCATAACCTTAGACAATTTTTATAGTCTTATAAAAGTTGTGATGCTATGGCCGGCTTCTCTTTTATACGTACCCATCAAACAAACTTACCCTGGTCCTTCCTAGGAAAGCCTAATACAGTACACTGAATACACTAATACACTGAAAGCCTAATACAGTAATAGGCCTAGGCTAGGTATATATATTTTTTAAATGCACTAGGCATAGGCCTAAGTAGCCTTCAGAAGTACAACAATGTGTAAAGTTGTAAACGTAATAATACAAAAATACATGAAGGGCAATCAAACAAACTTATCATGGCCCTTGCTCTGAAAAGCTACCTGAACACCAGAACTATCCTTAAATGGATATCGCAAAAACGAAGGCCTAATATAAATTAAATGCACTATGTAGCATTCAGCAGTACACAATGTGTATGTGTAATTAGCATGCAATACACTACACCTCGCGTACCTAACTACAGTACAGAAAATTGGTCGCGAGGGTAGCCATTTTCGTATATCTAACATGTAGCTATCACGAGTCATAGCCAATCTGCTACAAACCAGACTTGGAGGCGGGGCTTAATCATCAAAAACGGACCTTTTTACTAAAAGTAGGGGCGGCAGCTCAGTGTTGTTTTAAGAAAGAAAAATCATTTAAACATCAAATAAAGCAAATAAAAGCCATAAAATGTCACATACAGGTAGTAAAATTCCTATTCATACCTACCTGTAAACAACAAATGAAAGTTTAAAATGTTAATAAAATATATAATACATAGGACCCTATCTTAGACGATACCACTGTTGAAAGACAATTCTATTCTATTCTCTTTCATAATACATAAAACAGCAGATAACAAACCAATCGCTGAGAAGTAAAATGTCACGTGCCCATAATAAACTATAGACATCGAATAATAATTAACAAATGAGCAGGGAAACGTGGACGAAACTCCCCTACATACAAGTTTTGGAGCGTGTGCAAAAAAGACTTGCAAAAACCGTGTTTGAGACCGAAATGGCCCAATTTGGCCATAAATCAGCGAAAAAGTCATAGATTGAGATAAAATTCTAGAATAAAAAATAGTAACTTTTGTTGACCTATATAATATACACTTGCTCTTGAAATTCCAGAGAAAACGAACTTTTTATGAAGACGCTGAAACTTTTTTTAGAGAGGAGAGATTCCCACTTACTGTTACAACATCTCTATACATGTAATGTATTGAGATAATAATAAACAAGATGGTACTCAAAAATAAACATAAAGCCAAAGAAACCTTTTCTAACTTGACAATGTTTTGCCTGGAATATCACAATAAATAGACTTATGTTAAACAAATGGAAACTGACTGTGAAATTATGGACAATTGTAAAGAGCAACAACTTTACGGCTAAAACAGGATTCAAACTAAATTCACGGTTAGAATGGGATTTGACCTCTGGATTGCAAGCCCACTACTCCACTAACTGAGCATTCCAGCCCTTAGTTAGTCGCTTCTGACCTCCTCCCCTCGCCCCCCCCCCCGGAGGAAAGGAACAGCTATATAAGGATTGCCACCAACTAGGGGCTGGAGAGCTCAGTTGGTACCACACTGGGCTTGTAACCCAGAGGTCGCTGGTTCAAACCCTGGTCTTGCCGTAAAATTTCTTTTGCCCTTTTCTTCACAATCAAATTTATGATAGATAAAACAAACTATGTTCTATACTTTGATAAGTCTTATCTGCATGTCATTTCTTTCGTAATTGCTCGTATATACATAGTCCACGTGTTAGCAGCGAAACGAAAGTGAGACTGGCTAAAGCCCTAATTCTATCTAGGGTTTTATATGGTGCATCCACACTGACTTTGAAGTCGGGTGATTTGAAGAAGTATGACAGTCTGGGAAATTCAATCTGGCGTGCGATGCTTAACATCAGGTGGCAAGACCATGTTTCAAACGAAAGGCTGCATGAGATAATTGGCGGTTGGTGGTGTTTCTCATCCGATGACATCATTCGTAGGAAAACCATGTGGCTTGGACATGTGGCATGACAGGGTGGCTTAACACGTGCTGCGATTGGTCGTCTTCCATGGGTCAACAATATTATTTCATCGTCAGGACTGTCATCTGCCGAACTCGTCGATGCTGGCATACAACTTGTTAAAATCAAACCAATGACAATTGTACATCACCATTATAACTTGCGTAGTAGAGGGCTTCGACAGGTTCTATCCTATGAAGAAACATGATGGCATGTCATACCTGGACCTTGAAGCTTGTCTTCAAGTCTGGTTCTTCCTCCTCTGTGTAGTGCCAAGGCATCTTTGGGGGGCTCTGCTCTGTGATGACCTGATGCGGGGCTTTGTATATCTGCTTTCTCTTCTGCTGTGAACGGACCATGGCCCGCAGTCTGGATTTGAGATCAGTCTTGGCATCGCTGATTACTTCAAACCCTCCTCTGTCCTTGTTGAAAAATAACGGTTCAGGAAATGTCTGCAAAACAAAAAAACAAAACAAAAACAAAGATGTGGCAAATTAAACGAAAACTTGAAATTTCTGAATTTGAAACAAAGAACAAAACACAAAAAAAAAGAGATGTGGCAAATTAAACTAAATCTTGAAATTTCTGAATTTGAAACAAAGAACAAAAAAAAAAAAGATGTGGCAAATTAAACTAAATCTTGAAATTTCTGAATTTGCCTCGAAACGGTGCAATGGATTACTGGTTTCAAAGGAGTAAAAAGGAAAAGAATGTAAGATGTACAGAGGATCCAAAAATTGTTGTCACATCTCATAGATCACTTCATATCATGTTGGTCTTTGTTGACTGATTGTTTTCTTGTGACCTTATGGATGAACTTAGTTAATAACCATCAGGTTAATTACCGTTTTCTAAGGCTCAAGCACTAATGCAGTATTCATTTCAATCTTAACGTCTAATCCAGCAGGTTTCTCAAAATATTAGGTAGAATTGGACCAATTTAATGACAGAAATTTCCCTGAGATTCTGCAGTAATTTGCTCTCCATGTGATCCAGAGTTAATACACTTATCAATTTAGCTCATTGATCTGCAAAGGAGGCCATGTTAAATGGTGGAGGGAGGTAGAAGGAGGGACATGGGGAGAAGAGAAGACACTGGATTCTGCCCGACAAAGAAATCACACATACGTTAACGATCAGCCAAAGTGGCCAAACTGTCCAAAAACTGAAGGTGGTGGGGAAGTCACCTCCCCAACTCCCATTATCAGTAAGTTAATGATCTATGTTGCCATGGAAATACATGTGCATTACGAGAGGCTAAATATTGAAGAATTAGAACAGCGCTTAAATGAAGGAAAGAGCTTGCAGCAACTGTTAATTAGAACTTTTTGACAACAAGTAAAATATGATTGAAAAGAATATAAGACACCTTTGCTGATGAAAAATGTAGATGCAATCTGATGGTACTTACCGGCAATTGCAGAAATGTATTAAAATAGTCGATAAATAAATCATCTGTTGCCAAAAAGTCCTCCTGGGAGGAGAAAGAGAGACAAGGTTTATTTTTTCATCAATTAAACTCCCCAAGTCATAAGACAATGTCTTGCTCTCAGAGTAGACAGTATGAATGCTTGGAATGATTGAAATTTCATTTTGTTAATACCATAGCTATTTACATTATTAACAATATCAATAGGTCTGTCTTTGAGACCCCTGTCCTGAATTTGTGTAAAACTTGGGCTGGTTTGATCAGTCATACAATTTCTTCATTCTTTCAAATCCCTCCCCTTCCCCTCCCCTGACCCAACCCATGCCCCACCCTCCTCATTCCTCTTGCACACATACAAACAGGCACTTAAGTTCTAGCCGTTACTATATAAATTAACAATTCTGGGAGAAATGAAACATGAAAAAGAGACAAATTCATCTCAAGTGATGGCCGTGAGGTTCTTACCAGGTCATCAAGAGTAACTTCTGGGGGAACTGACAAAGAAAACAAGAAAGTAATGAATTTAGATTATCTCTACAGCTCTTCATATGCTATTTCATGATGCAAGTAATTAACAAAGCACTTAAAGCAGGTGTGCCACCATCATTTTGTTATGGTGAGGGGTGTGGGGGTGCTGGGGTGCGGGATGTGGACTAAGGGGGTGCGGGGTGAGAGCTAAGGGGTGCAGGGGTGAGGGTTAAGGGGGTGAAGGAGGTGGGGTGGTGAGGATTACGACTATTAAGTCGTCTGAGTCACTGAATTTTGTGTCTAAGAGAATTCGTAGACAAGTAATTTAGTGTCCTAACAACATACAAGCTCTGAACAACCAGGGATTTGACCGCAAACAACTTTTCTGTATTATTATTATTATATATATCGAAAAAAAATAATTCATTTGGAATGAAAAACACATGCAAAGTGCTGCAGGACTTGTAACTCTGGTTATTTACAGTTTATGGTATTAATACCAGTGGATTCTGACTTTTACCAGTAGAAACAACAAATGCACCAGCAATTTTTTGTCAGTAGAAATGAAGACCTTAACACATGGTAAGTCGATCAGCAATTGTCAGTCGATGAATAGGTATGATTTCCATACCTAACATTAGCCCTGTATAACTGCTTATTATAAACAATTATTATTAGGCTGCTCTTGAAAAGCCTGTACAGTAACTGATGTGTGTTGTCAATTCAGGAAAATGCAAATGATAAATTGATGTAAACCAGTAGATATTTTGTGCACTGGTATTTTTGTTTAAATAGCAAGTTGCTAAAATGGTGAAATTCTATATCTGTATTACTTCACTAGAATTTTATGTGATTTCCATCTGAAATCTAAATACAGTTATTAAAACATAAAAGCCTTTCTCTAACTTACTCACCTATGGATAATTTTTTCTCCGGCATTTTGACTTCTCCTAATATTTTTTCTTGTATCCCTTAAAGGTTTCCTCTTTATTGCACATCTTGTCTGCAGCTCTGGCGACTCAGCTTCGTCTCATTTCCATCCATGTAAACATCTCACGCTGTGCAAGAGACGGAATCATTAAAGAGATATTGCATTAACCTTGTCTTTAATTGTCCTGACAAAAGGCCCAGGCACCAAGACCCACAAGATAAGGGCCATTTAGTAAATCTTTTTATGATTTATCAAAATTTATATCAGCCCTTGCTAAGGAACATAGTTAGTAGTCCATTGTTAAATGCGTACTTCTAGCACTGGGTCGTAAACAATATAAAATTAAAACTCGACTTAACCAAATATCAAAACATCACATTAAATCTGTTATTATTATGTCTCATACCTGTATTTCTGCATTCTGCAGGGAGTATCAAATCACTGATTATTCTCTTTCTACAGAATGGCACATGTTGAACACCTGATCATACTTTAAGTTGAGCCTGGCATATTTTCTGTAGCTTCATCATGGTTCTGCCTATTGTATCTTTTACAACATTGACACACATCCTACATCAAGTCCTCCTCATACAGAATATATTATTATTCTGTTTCATGAAAACTATTTTTATGTTAGCAACCCAAGGTACTGTAGAAAATGATACACTACAATTAGTTCATTGTTAGCGTGACACAAACTGTATCTCGTTAAGCCCAATTAACTTAATAAGCAAATTTCTGCTCCTCGTTAGCTTTCTGTTGGCATAGGCTACTAATTATTCTTTCATTAAGTTGGAAGTTGGACAAACTACAGTAGCTGACTGCATACTGTACAGTATGTAAACAGGCTTTTAGGTGGTTTCTGCTGTTGCTAGGAGACGTACGGGTGTCACTTGATTGGCAACGCACAATTTAAGCTATTAGCTGTTTGCTTACCAAATTATTTACAAATGAGCTCTACGGAATCTCTCAAACTTTGTAACAATGTTAATTAAAGGAGTATATTACGACTACCAAATTCTAATAAAACTGGTGTTTTCAAAAGTATGTTTTTACTACGTTCCGATACCATAAATCCCCCCTACCCCCCCCCCTGCCCTGTAATAAGAGGTCGCCTATACATGATACCTAGTTAACAGAAAATTAACAGTTACAATTCCTCATAACAAACACTATCGGCCAAAACAGCAGTTAGTAGAAAATAAATGAACAGATTCATATTGCTTTATGTAGTATACAGTATGTAGTATCCCAACATATAATTTGAAAGACTGAACTACCTTAGAGGAATTGACATTCAGAAAATTTTTGATCAAAGAAAAGACATGAAAAATATATGGATGGAAGAAACAGAGAAAGATTTTATCGAAAATTCACAAATTATTATCAGTATATCTTTCTGGTATCATCATATGGATACAATGCATATATTTATTTGATTAGCCCAATGGTTTGAGCCAAAAATGTGGATGTGACCATAACTTGGCCTACAGTAGGCTACAGGTAGCATGCAGTAGCATCTGTAGGTTTACTGTACAGTAGGTGCAGGTTAACATTAATTGTAAAATTGATAAACTGATGTTGAATGTGAAGTTTTACGTTAACTCGATTATAAAACAGGAGGTAAGCTGAATATTTTCTTGGTTTACATGTGGCATTGACAAATTTTGGATTGTTTTAGCCTTTCACTTTCTAAACAGCTTTACTAGTGGGTTACTAATTTCTTTTTTTGAAAAGTGGGACACTCCTGAGAAATCAGATGGGATAGTAACCCTACTGAATGGTGTCAGGGGGGGGGGGGCAAGCCTACTGTTACAGCAAACACTCCTTTTAAGCTTTAAATGAAGACAATTTATATGCTCTTCTTTCATTGGGCTTAAATCAAAGTTCAGGAACTCTTATCAGTACAACTTTTTGTTTCGTCACAGGAATGTACTCATGCGTTCACAGCGATTTTGACCCCAAAACTATCAATACTTTGCAAATTACTACATGAACCCTGTTGCATTGCTATCGCTACTGTGAGACTATAACTTAACATGTAATCAAGCTTTAAATGTTACTACACCTGTAGCAAACTGTGTCTCAGTCAATGGTTACCGTGTTAGTCTTATGTGGCACAACGATTAACATTAGCCTAACGAGTAACGTTAGGCAGTAACACGTTAGGCTAGCAAACAAATAGTTAACGTGAAGCACGGAATGGATTATTTCTGTTGAACCTACTTCTGCGATCGCACAAAAACACATACAATAAAGAAAGAAGGTTACTTACATTACATGAATATGCGTTCCTGTCTACGATCATTCATTAGGCTAACTGTGTTGCGTTGTCATGTACTGTTTATGTGTGCTGAATAGTTAGCGTTTCAGCTCAAACTTGCAGCACCCCAGGGCAATTTAGCTCTACCTAAAACGACTTGAACAAGTCAAAAGTTTCTGTTGCTAAGTGACTGCAGTAATGGAAGGATGTCGCACTTCCTCTTCCGTTTGACCGTCGAACGGTTTGGGAACGGCTTGCACATTATTTGATGGCTACCAGTGCGGTATATATATTTATACAGTAGTTACGAAAGAAGCATACCCTAAAATGCATTAAAAACTATGAAAATTATTTATGTATGTTGATTGCCGCACGATGTATGTTAGTGGACTATTTTATCACAAGCAATTCTACTTCAATTTTACTTCAAAAGTTTCATGTACGCGAAGAAGTAGCCTAGTTGGTTCAGTTGAAGTTTCGTGTAATTTAAAAAGTTAAAATACAATCAAAATTTAAAATGGAGCCGTGTTACTGTCGGCGGAAAGTCCAAGTAGCAGCTCCATTGGCAAACACATAATATTAAATCCAATCTGACCAAGCAATAACAATGTCATGCCTTCGCAAATGGCAACGCATGCAGATTCGTCGTGAGCTGGATTAGAATCAGGGGCGAATCCAGGCTTTAAACAGAAACGATGAGCCTGGAAGTCATTGAATCAGACTCCCTTGTTTGAGGAGGGGCGGGGGGGGGGGTGATAGTTTCTCCCACATACAATAATTTGCCGTGAAATGGTAATTCTGAGGCATTAATTAGGTGTATAAATACATCCACAAACAAGGTTGTTCTAACAAGCACTCTTCATTTTTCTTATGTGGTTGGAGTGAGAGGGATGGGGAGGGAGGGGGAGGCTACCTAGTCATGATAAAAGATGGCCATATTTTGTTCCAATTTTTACACCTAAATATTATTGGCTGCCAACCACATCTCACAGTGTTTATTCCAATTATCCACTTAATGTTCTTAATGGACACTAGGAGGTGTCTGGATGCAAGGGCAATAGTAATAATCTTCGAAACACTATCCATTGGAAGACTCTTGCTGGCCATTGTGTTAAACTTTGCCATCAAAGGCATAATATGTAACTGCTGCCTTTGTAATGCCTGTATAGAAGGGCATGTGTGCTATGCAATATAATGAAGAACTTAGCTAATATTCTTTTTTTGGGGGGGGGGCGAGGGGAGGGGCCATATTGAACTACTCTAAGATGTAATGCAGCATATAACGAATATATCACCTGACCACGTATGCTATTACATGCCTAACCAACGGACTTATGTGATACCTATATGTATCTTATATCACCGTATCAAAATGTGAATGATACTTGATGTATGAAGACTCGCGCAAAAAGAAACGTCTAATGCCGGTAATCTGACCTAGTTTCGAATGAGGTGTAACAGAAGTGTTAGACACCACCTCTATCCCAGAAAATACACACACAGCTTGCTACCGTCGGTAATTAGACACTAGTGTACAGTGAGTACATACAGCTGCGGACAATACCCACAGCACAGTGTATAAACGATACAGCGACGGACATCTAAGGTCTAGATAAAAGATAACAAGGTACCACGTTTCATTACTGTCTGCATTTTGTAGCGACACGAGCAAAACGTCACTTGCAAGCAACAGAAAGTGAACTTTTTCAGATGGCAGCACAAGGTTTGGGGTGAGTCTTCAATGCCTTTAACAGTTTCATTTGCTGAAGGTATCATGACGTCACATGTTAACCAACTTACGTTAGTCTCCTGTCATTTGGCCGTGGTGGGTTTCACTTCACAAACTTCCCAGACCAAAGTATAAACTTTGCTCAGTTTATTGAAAGAGTTATTCAACATAATTATTTATGATGTATATATATAAATATCTGAAATGAAAGATTTTTATCGGTTTTACTACTTCTTTTCATCTGCATAACTTAGGTCTTCTAACAACCATGATCGTAGTCTATGAACTAAAACCTATACATGATCCACCCACCATTCAATTACTTGCATTGCTGTATACAGTCAAACTTGATAGTGCATTTCATGAACACCTAGATCACGTGCACGTTCTGGTTGCTTTAGTACCATAGGCCTACTTACAGAGCGTTACACTGCGCATGCGTGCTTCTGTCAACAATTGAATTACTGTGTCAATCTCTCTTTCAGTGACTGTCCACAGATAAAGGTGTTAACCTCTAGAATCCATTTTAATAAAATATAGAATCCATTTTAATACATGTAACGTCCATACAGTAATTTTCGGTATAAATATCGGAAAATATTCAAAATATAAATATACGAACTTGTGATATATCGATGTATGACTGAGGTGACAAAAAAACTGCTATATCACATATTCATAGGCTATATATTTTCTATGTATTTAAAATCATATCAAATTTAAAAAGGAATGTCTTTTTTTCCAATTTTAGGTGAACACAAAATTTAACAGTATAGGCCTAGTAAAAATCCGGATAAATCAATGTATAATATATTGCAATCGAAATCGTAGATAATAATTTTTAATAATAAATATTAACATTTAATAATATATTATAATATTTAATAATATTTGATTGATTGTTAATTTCAGTTTCGTCAAGACTCCGTAAAAAGCACATTTTGAATCATATCGTGAACAATAACATTATGATTTGTTTTACATAATTGTGTGTTTTTAAACAAATCTTTGGCACTTTTACACTAAGAAAACATATTTGTTGAAATTTATTCCTTAAAAATATCGGTTTTGACACCCTTAACACCGAGTCCTCTCACAGTAAATAGTGCTCCGGCATTAGGTTGGGCTTTTGATTCATCATCGCTAAGAAAATGTTTGGCGGAAGTGACGTATAAAATATCAAGGTTTGGTCCACCCCAGCAGCAGGAAGTGACGTTTAGAGTTGGGAACTTTAACTCTGATAGCTTCTCCCCTGAGATATGAAGAAGAAAAAAACAATAAAGAAACGTATAAAGAGGTACAACCTCAAACAAACAAATTTTCCAAAATTAGACAAGCAATAATATTTGTGACTATAATACAAGTCTTAATAACTGCTAGACTTAGGGATGAATAAACTTACTCTCAATACATGTATATGTAGATTGCTATATAACTACGTTTTATAATGAAGACCGTTCATTTAATAATTAATAAATGGAATCTTACCTGTACGTGGGTTGTACCGAATCACTTTTCCACCGTTGAAAATGGCGACCCAGAGCATATCCTCTGCATCGATACACATGCCATCTGGCAATCCCTCTGGTTTGGTGTCTATGGCGAGGCGACGGTTACCTGTATCGTTAAGAGTAGGTAAATGATGGTTGGTATACACAATCATGAAATGTAAATCCCATTACAGGCATTCGGTCAGTCACTCATGTCATTGGTGAGTTGTTAGGGGAGACGACATCATCTCTCTCTCTTGCCCCATCCCACACCCCTCACCCACCACCACCCAACCCCAAAATGTCCCTTACAGTTATGAGGCAATTTATATGGCGATAAGACCGGATGAAGTATATGATTGGTTGTGGATTAAATATAATGACCGCTACTGGATCGAACTAGCTCCAGTCACTCATATAATTGGTAAAAGGGAACGGTATCATCTCTCCCTATCACCCCCCCCCCCACTACCCCAATTGTTGACACGTTTCATGGTAAGACAGGAACCCACACAGGTTGGTGTGGCGGAGGTGGGGGAGGTGGGGGTGACATTCAGTCACATTTTTAAGGGTATTGAAAATTGCCGCCGCGTGAAAATAATTGCTGAGATCATTTTGGGGGCCATGACACCCCCCCCCCACACCCCCACCCTACGACTCACTCGTCACCAGTTCTATATAATTTAGCTGATGTTTTGATATCTTACTTGTTTTTCCTGTGGTTATATCGTAATCGAAACAGTCCACGGAATACTTCATCGTGTCAATGTAGTACATATATTTCCTACAGGAGCTCCAAGCTAGACCGTTGGAGATGCTGATGTCATCAGCGTGGCGGGTGACAGTCTTGTCCTGATGTAAACAATATAGGCTACCTTCTCCTCGAGCGACCCCACCTATGACCTCCTCTGGACCCATGGAACCTGTCGAGATAACAACAAGGAAACAGTGAAATGTGTAGCCCCTTCAGACTCAAGAGCACTGCTGGGAGAGATAAAAACATTACCAAAAAAGCATCCACCGTTCTAGATATATTCCGCTTTTTGCGTTGATTTCAGTTAGTTTATAATGTCCGACGAATGGGTTTCGATCCTAACACCATAATCGAGAGAGATAGCGAATTATAACTTGATCAGTAAGAAATAATCTCATGATGAACGGGAACTTGAATTATTCAAAAAGTTAAAGGATTTGATATGCATGTGATTCATATTATGTAAGAAAATGTGTCTGGGCGAGCATCTTTTGTAAATACAATAGGAATCAATAATATTTCTTCATTATTTTGTTTTCATTTTGTGAACGACAATTGATGTTAAAAGTTAATCAGACAGTTAGTGGCAATTTCTGTTACCATAAGTAAACACTGAATGCAAACCGTCAATGCAAACAGTCAATGCAAACCGTCAATGCAAACCCCGAATGCAAAACCTGAATACAAACCCTGAATGCAAACCGTCAATGCAAAACCTGAATGCAAACCCTGTATGCAAAACCGTGAATGCAAAACTTTAAATACAAAGTACTGAATGCATACCTGCCCATAGTCTTCCAGCTGGATCGCATTTGCCGTCGTTAAATCTATTGTTTGGTTTAGTTTTGCCTTCGACATCAACAACCTCTGTAAGTTGTTTGGTCTTAGGATCAAGTAAAGCGAATCTGTTGTGGACTGCGACTAATAGATTCCCTTTATCAGTTAAAACAGCAGCACCGATGGATCCTTCTCCTGTTATATCGAAAGATGGGAGAAGACACGGTGTTCACAAAACATAAACTAGT
>KN890973.1:10512-25877 GCA_000934455.1 Apostichopus parvimensis
ACCAGGTAAAAGGTTGAAATGAATTATAATTTGATTTATTATGCCATTTGGAGCACATAACATAGGCTATAACAGAACATTACAGGCAAAAATTAGGGGGGGTTGATTGTGTGGGCCAACCCCCCCTCTTCAAAAAGTGGGGGGGTTAAAACCCCCCCAACCCCCCCTGTTTCTCCGCCCATGCCAAGAACTATGTTTAAAAGGTCAGATAATGGTAATTACTCATGCATTTAAACTTCAGGAAACATTTTACTGCCACCCTCAAAGCCTTTCCTTGAGACATTTTAGATCATGTGTAGAACTCATTTGAATGGCAAGAAATTTGGTTAACAATTTGAAAGCTTTTTAGTAGACTAAAATTTGATGGCAGTACCAATATTGACTTTTTAAATCTTTTTTTTCCACCCAAAAGATCAAAGAGGAATGGTGTATTATTTCGGTGATGTACCTTTCATTTAAGATTTATTATACCTCTCTACTGTGGGATTGCTGAAGCTGTGAAGCATCTAGTACAAACCAACACAGCCGAGTTATCTTTTATTGCCCCAAAGTTTGCCTTAAAATAAGACCAAAATGATGAACTACTAGGAATACTTTGAATATGTAGAACCTTGAAGACTGCTTTGTTAAGTAAATTTCTAAAAGAATTAAGAAGTTGTTTGAACACTTCTGATGATTTGCCACAGTTCGGTTACTTTTTCGTTTTCTGTTTTATGCACTCACAACATAATTCATGCTAGTATTATTCAACATTTGAAATCATGTGAATGATGTTTGTTTGACATATTGACTGGTATGCAAAGGTTTGCCCAAAGTGATAGTTTGTGTTTAAACAGTCAAGTGGTATCAGGTAATTAGACGTTCTTGATTTCCTCGGACAATCTATTTCAATATACTTCACGGTATACACGTCTTCACTGGGTCAGCTCCTTCGCTCGCAGGACATGGACTATCACTTCTACAGGCAGACGACTCGAATATCTATCTTCTGTTCCACCCCAATGACATTACTTTCACTGTGCATCGTCTAGAGAAGTGCATAACATCAGGTCGGCAATGGATGTCACAGAAATGCCTGAAAATAAATGACTCAAAGACTGAGGTGTTCTAATATCATCAAAGCATCTGGCCAGAAAGATAGTGTGTCCAAACATCATGATTGGTGACCATCAGGTGGAGCCTAGTGATTTGGCTAAGAGCATCGGTGTCATCATGGACAAACATGCCTCTATGGAAGACCATATAACATATGTGTGTTGGTCTGCTCAGTACCATCTCTACAACATCGGAAGAATAAGAAAATACCTCACCAGAGAAGCCACAGAGCAGTTAATCCATGCTTTCATAACATGTAAACTGGATTACTGCAATGCACTCTTCTGTGGACTACCAGTTAAACAGATAAAACGACTGCAAAGGCTCCAAAACATAGCAGCAAGGATTGTTACACTGACGAGAACATCTAGTCATATTACCCTAGTACTGCATGATCTTCATTGGCTGCCAGTATCTCAGCAAATTAGGTTCAAAGTCCTTCTTCTTGTGTTCAAATGCCAGAACAACATGGCACCTCCATACCTGCAAGATCTCATCCGTCCTTATCAGCCAACAAGAGCCCTACGGTCTTCTGGTCAGAGTCGTCTGGAGGTGCCGATCACCAAGACAAACAGCTATGGGCACAGAGCATTTTGCGTGGCTGGGCCACGCCTCTGGAATGAGCTGCCAGCTGAACTCAGAACTGTTTCTAATCTAACAACATTCAAGTCAAAGCTAAAAACCTACCTATTTAGACAGCATTACTGCAATATATAAACTGTGTATTCAATTCTATTCATGTGCAGCACATCAACATACTCAAACGTGCCTGCTTTTTATTCTTCATACTCATCTATATTGTATTTTATTCTGCAGTTTTACTACATATTATGTGTCATATATATATATATTTTTACTCTTACATAGCGTTTTAGAGCACTTTTGTGGATTTTACGCTTTATAAAATAAATAATTATGATTATGATAATCCCCAGATTTCATGTACCATCCCCAGATTACATGTGCCCTCAGAGTTGATATCCCAAAATCTTTAAAACGGCCGATTAATAATTTCAAGTTTTATCGATTTGGTCTACAGTTCTTAGAAAGAGCATGATTGTGACTACAAATGTAAAGCTCATTCATGATTCACAGATAAAAAGCAAGCCAGATAATTAAAAAACTGAGTATGTGGTTGCATAGACTTCTCCAGCTAACTTCAAGCTTTTTGAGCCTGGATTTTTATCTTGGATGCAGTACCATATAACAAATACCATATGAAATAAGCTGACATCACATAAAATTTATGAGACAAAGTTTTCTGTTTTAGGGTAAAACTGCAAATACATCGCCAAATGAGTAAAGTTGTTGTAACAACAAAATTCACTTAGTTTAAATTGGGTTCGAGACTCGTAGGTTGCTAACCATGGCCTTTAACTATGTGTAGATATTACACAGGTTGGTCAGTACAGTGAAACAAGCCGACACAAAATGAAGCTTCAAAATAATTTCAGATAACTCTATGCAGGAGCGTATCCAGGATTTTGTAACCCGGGGGCGCGAGCTACTATCTAAGCAGAGCGCCATCATCAGTTGGCGCGCAGCGTACAAGAAAATTTCTGGTTTTGATACTCCCCAGATCACCGGAATTGGCACTTCTCGGGCTTGAAATGACCACCAGATGTACACTTTTGCCTGAGAACCAAGAATTTCCCAATAGTTTTTTTTTTTCCATCCATAACCTTTTTGAAGATTGTCACCAGTCACACATCATGTTCGACCTCATCGCATCTCCTGTGGATCATTGCTTTTTGTAGGTGATTCTACGTCGCGGCCCACAATACCTGTAAGCCCCACTTTTCAAGGTTTTAAGCCCATTATTTGTTCAGAATTTGAAAGTTCACAATTCTCGTGAATAAATTCACTTCAAAACATACCCATAATGTTGCACAAAATTTCATATATGGACAACCAATACAGAAAAACCTCCTTCAACCCCTAACAGACTGGTCAAAATTGCATGAGTAGAGGGAAGTATGATGAAGAATGGTGGTTAGGGAATTTTCGAAAATTCAGACACAGTGAATGTATTGGTATACAAATATTGAAACCTCTTATAACGGCTACTATAAAACTTCGTTGAAGGAAATGAAAAATACCCTATATTTCCGAAACCGAACACTACACACATCTACAGTTTGGAGGTTGTTCATCCCGGAACGCAATTTTCATCTCACTGATATGATGTGATATCTGCTGTTTGCTTTAAAAAATCGAATAATTGAAATGAGACTGAAATAAGTAACTATTATCTGTTTATTGTGCAATGCTTCACCAGTGGCGTAACGATGAGCCTATGGGCTCCTGTCCAAAGGGGCCCCTATCAGGAGGTCCAAGCAAGGGCGTCCGCAGAAATGTGTACAAGGGAGGAGGGATCAGTAGGTCATAAAGGTGTAACACACTACTTGATACTATCTAAGCGGAGCGACACCATCAGTTGGCGCGGAGCGTAAGACGATATTTTTGCTAAAAACTACTCCTTGATCGTCGGAAAAGACACTTCCCGTTCAAGTTGCATTTACACATCGGTTATGTTGAGATCTCATGTCTTAGGATTTTGACTTTCAATAATTTCAGTAATGCATTATGGGTTCGTATGCAATACACATAACTAAAGAACTGTTGGTTGGGGAAATCATTGAAATGTCAAATGCTTAACCATTTTTTTTAATTTTTGATTTTCCAGGGGGAGTGGGCAAGTGCACCCCACCCCCCCCCCCTACTGTATGGAGTATATTATAATTGTGATTACTTCAGGTCCGAACATTATAAGAATTGTGATTATTACTGACAAAGCTGATAAACTTATCAACAGCATCCGAGTCCAAGCCCTTTACTATCTAAATGTTGGTGCTTTGACATTTCTTCAAGCATCATTAAATGGCTACTTACAACTCATAGTCATATGGTTACCTCTTCATTCTTCTCACTATAGAATTTGTGATCAGAAACATTCATTCTTTGGAACTGGAGCCTGTCGTAATTTAACTCAGAACTTCAGAAAGTTTCAGCATTTTTCTTTGAAATTATTGTGCGACGGTATACATATTGTCCTTGTTAAGTTGGCGTAATTTAGTTACAGCTGACCACAGAGTCCTTAGATCATGATGATCGTAGACTTGGGCGGACGAAACATAAAACAAACAAATTAACAATTATAGCAAAAATGACGGATAACAGCACAACTTTAATAGACCTATTGTCTTGGACGTTATAATCCAAAATCTGCAGATAAGTCCTGACGTTCTCAGAAATATTTCTTTCTTTCATAAGAAATGTTACACTGAACAGTGAGTGGTCCATCGATCTATACATATATAATAAATCAAAAACATTCAGCTGTAATGAATCGTTCCTCCTATACCGATATTTATAGGCGTAGGAGCCTAATTTGATTTGGGGGGCTGTAACGACTTGCCCGAAAAATTATAACCAAAATTTTTCGCGCGGTCCGCGCGCGCTTGACATGTTTATGTGCATATCATATAGGCATTCATCGGTTATCATATCACATGCAAATAACCGATGAATGCCTATATGATATGCACATTAAAGACGTTGAACGCGCGCGGAGCGCGAAAAATTTTTGTTATATTTTCCGTGACATTACCCTTTCATATTGGTTATAATTATTGGGCAAGCCGTTACAATAATAACGATAATAATAATATCAGTTTAAACATTGAAAAACACATTAAAAATTTTTCTTCTTTCAGTAGGTGCCCGAAAAATTCTCAGCATATTACCCGAATTTTCACCAAAAAAATTGAAATACAGATTGCAAATTATTCTTCTCTCAGTAGGTGCCCGAAAAATTCTCAGCATATTGCCCGAATTTTCACCAAAAAAATTGAAAAACACTCTGCAAATATTTCTTCTTTCAGTAGGTGCCCGAAAAATTCTCAGCATATTGCCCGAATTTTCACCAAAAGTTTTGGTTGGGGGCTGCAGCCCCCCCCCCCCCCCCGCCTCTTACGCCTATGCCGATATTATACCGCCAATCTTCAAGGGGAATATTTGTCCATTCCAAAGACAACTCCACTCACATTACTGGTACAGGTGAATATTTTTTTTCCTTTATTGGGTTGACTGAGCAGTGAGATGGATGAATCGATACCGAGAATGTCGGTAAAAGCATCACCAATGGTCCAAAGGAACCAGATTTGTTAAAGCATTGATAGGGAGCAGGTAACTGTTGAGTAACACGGAGCATTGTTAACGACTGAATCCAGATAAGATAAAAATGCTGCAAGATCGGTATTTCGAAGATCGTTTTAAGTTTTCGCCCGTCACGTGATATATGCTATCTTCATAAAGCAGAGATAATGTCATGTATAATTGATGAATTTCCTTCTTCTGGGTTAAGCGGGACAAACAATATGCTCTGAAATAGGTTAAAAATAACACTGTACTGTTTTCACTTCCATTAGTCATGCGGGGTAAGTAAAATCCAGACGAATTAATCGAAACATCCACGCCAGTTTTTTTGGTACTTGGCGTAGGGCTAAAATGAGATGTCGTCCAGGGGATAGTTAAGAGAAGGGACACCCCCCCTCCCAGTTAGAAACTTGTTATAATGGAAAGGGGGGTCTTAGTGCAAAGTGTTGCTATAAATTTGCGACAAATGTCGGAAGAATTTTCGACTATAGGTTGTACTGCATATACATAGTACATATTTACGTACTGCACACCAGAAATTTTAGTGATATTGTTTTCCAGGGGGATCCGGGCATTTCACTAGAGGGCTAAGGCAGCTATCGGGGAAATTTTATGTTGGCAGACTTAAAACTTCAGCACACTCTCCGTCTATCCTGGCGGTTTTCCACGTACGTTGAACAACGGTAAAGTTGATTCAAGTTGCGATCTGTCTTTGTGGTGGGCTTTAGGGACTAGGGTTGAGGGCGGTGTAGCATATTGGTGAGATAATTGTACTTGTTCGTGCACAGGTTATATCCTCGTTGACATTTTTTGAAATAATGTTTGTAAGGATAGGGGACGATGTCAAATTTTGTGAACTCAAAAGTCATAATTTAATGCCCAAAATGCTGATTAACTGAAGCATTTATATATTATTCTGATTAACTTTTAAGCATTTGAAGTATGTAAAATAAGGATACAAAGAAGATCTTTCGGTTGATTAATTTTCCTTTTAATTTGCTATTCATGATGAGAACTTTTCAACGTGTTATAGATCCGCCTTGAAAAAGGACCTAACACACAGGAACTCACAAGCCTGATTCAAGTATACCAAGGAAAAACAGCAGCACAATGGTTACGTAGTAGCTTTCTGAAATCACAGAGATGTTGCAAACTTATGGGTGAAAATGTTACACCTTTAAGGCGAATTCTTTAATTAATCCGTATGTACAACAACCGTAATTTTCTTTACATCGCTTAACGTTCTTATTAAAGGAGAATCAAAGCAAACCACCTACTTCGACTATTAAGCCATACATCGTTGTGAAATGATACTTCATCATTTAAAAAATCTCGTCCATTTTTTTTCTTTCCGTTTTTCTTTGCATATTTTCAACGGTGAATGCAAATATTGTTGACACTGAAACCATAACCAGTTTTACGTCGTGTCAAGAACTGCAACATGTTATGTTCATTTTGACAAACCCATATTTATCACAGAAAATGTGCATTTAAAAAAAATAATAATATTACATAATGCAAATATATGTTACTCGATGAATTAAATTTAGACTTGCTCAAGTCTTCGGTCACGCGTGCATAACCACACATTCAAACTTTTGATCATATACATATATATATACATATATATATATATACATTAAAATTTCCGATGGTATGTTTGCATGGTAGCTGCGTTAGAATAAGTTAAAATTGAATAGTCATTAATTGGCTCGAAACTTTACAACAAAAAAACAATTGGAAATATGAAAATATTCTAAAGTTTCCTTTAAGGCATTTTTATGATTTAAATATATAGGCTCTTTATTACATCAATTACAAGGTATCATAAATCAAATACCCTGGATTGCAATGAAGGTATGGTCACATTCCCTTTGTTATTAGAAAAGAATGCTTATTTGTTAAAAACATCAGATAGTTACAGGAATATTAAAAAATGATTTATATTGATAACACATTCTTTCCATGCAATTAACGTCCAATAGGATACATTGCATGTACGTCAATAGTGTCATATCTAAATATAGAAACTACTCTTTTGGCAATAATAACGAAACAACAAGAGAGGTGAAATTGTCCTACCAATAATCAGTAAGAAGTAACAACTGTTTAAATGAAATTGTTTGAAGCTTATTAACATAAAATGTCAAAGGTCATGGGGTCAGTAAGATTCATGTACCTCAAACTTGATGAGACAGAGTAACGATATCATAGAGGACATTATACCCACATTTTGGGATGAGATCTGCACCTCACTTCATTGCATACTTATTTCATTTATATTTTGTATGTAGTCAAGTTAAGTCGTTTGTAAAAGTCAGCATTACATCATTAATCGACGAAACGGGATTATTGACAGCTATCGAGAGGGTGGACTTAAAATGTTGGCTAAGGTTTTACAGAATATACTAAGATTGACAGAATGTGGTCGTTTTAATGTCATCATCGGTGAATAATTTGTGTTGCTCTAAACTGAATGGGCTCTTGAAATGATTCCATGAGTATTGTATTAGATCTACATGCTATGCACATCAACTTGGACACTCATCAAGTTATCCGGAAAAAAGTTCAGTGATCGTGCACCAAGAGAGAGGTCACTTCAACTCTGAAATAACGCTAGGAATTTTGGAACAAATGGCAGAACATCTCCTAGTACTTTACCTTGAATGGAAAAGGCTTTACCTATTTTGCAAAATGTAGCCAGAGATTCACAATTATTTTTGACAAGGTCATACTTCTGATTAGAATTATACAGCATATCATAAGCCCTTGCCACCACTACATCAGCAGGATCACTTTCTGGGTATTGAACACGTCTCACACCACCCTTAGGGAACAAAATATCTTCACATTTTATAAGAACAGGAGGACTTGTCCAGTGGATCAGTTTGATTTTTCCCTTTTCCTTTTCAGATTTGTGTAAAAATATCGCATGATGATCATACCCCACAGCACGACGGAAAACAATATGGTCTCCACGTTGTAACTTATTGACATCTTTAACTTCTTCATGCTTCAGCTCAGACAAATCCAGTTCACGTGGAATCTTGTACAAGAATTTTTTATTCTCCCAGACTAAAGAAGCTCCAATTGCAGATTCTGTTGTTGGAAACCATTCACCTGCACAGAAGTTGCATAGAAGACTAACGACCGATGATTCATCACTGTGAGATTTTAGTTCTGTATAAGAGTTTTTTCCACATACGCATGTACGGAGTACGTTCTCTGATGGAATATAAAAAGAAAAACAGGTAATCTTGATGCAAATATGGAAAGCTACATTGAACATTGAAATCACAGAAAACCAACCAATGAAAAGATTAATCATTGATACATGTAAATTAAAATATTGGAAAACCAACCTTTGACTGTTAGTTGGAGAGAAATAGTTCAGTCTGGATTTCTGTATCCAGCCAGGGAAGAATTGGACCACTACTATGGTTGTATCCTTCCCCACCTCCTACCCTTTTTTTATGTCAACCATGCAAAGTATCTATTAGCAAGACCTAGATTTTATACTTATATAGAACTGATTTATAGGCTAAATATGCCTCAGAATAAACCATTTGACAAAAGTTTACTTTTTCTGGGGGAGGACTCCCATACCCCTGTAGTCAGTTTCAATGACCAAAGTGCAGTCCCTCTCCTTTAACAAGATTAAGCCGCTACCAAAATCAGTTGGGGGAATTTATAATTCTCCCCCCCCCCACCCCTCATTATACCTTTTAAATTATATCCATGCTACTATTGACTTGTATTGAAATATACTTAAATGAGCATGGATAAAAACAGTTTCCTGTATGAGAGTGCAATTCAAACCCAGACTAGAGTGCCTATACTGTAGGTAATTATGATGGTACGTGCTTGACTGGATCAGCTGCTGTCAATTTATCTGCTTGACTGTATAAGGTTCTTCCAAAGTTACTAATGGGGAAGTACAGGAAATGCATGTCAGTACTCAGTAGTGAATGTAGTCTAAAGAAGATGGGACAAGTTTCTTTACTTACTGCTCTTTTAATGTTTAGCTCAGATTTTAAGAAGGGATGTGTATTTGGCGAAAAAAGAAATGACATAGTCATCTAAGATATCATAACATCATTAGTTGTGTTAACATGTCCTGCAGAATTAGGCTTTCAGTAAAATACAACCCTTACCTTTACTTGATGCTCTGGCTTTAATGGATGATGGTAGACCTTCTGGGTTTAGAATCAAGTTTGCAACTCGGATATTTCCACGATTTTGCAATGCAAAGAGTAATGCATTGATGGTCGAATCACTGTTGTCTTTGCCATCATTGATCTTATCAATCAAATCAACCGCACTGTTTTGGGATTTTCTAATCTCTTGAACGTAACGAGCTCGCAGTCCAAGAAATAATGCAATCTCATAGCAGTCTTGAACGGTCAATTCTTCAGAAAGAAGCTCCTTAACTTCATGCAAGGTCAAGGTAGTCTCCACTGGACCATCTGAAAATGAAAAAAGACAAAAAAAAACATATTTTAATTGAGTTGACAACCAGGTGGTGAATTGCAGGATTTAGAAACATTACATGTTCTCCTAGTTTTAATTCCTTGTTGAAAAGACAAAAAAACCAGAATGCAATAATGCATAGTGGTTTCGATGATGTAACATTCAGCTATTTTCTGCATGAATCTGACACAATGTATAGTGAGGGTGTACAACATACTTGATATTAGTAATACAGTGAAAAGCAGTGCCATGTGACAAACAATAAATTCACAATGACACAGGCTGTCCTGAAATGACCATTGACCTCAACAAGCTTCTTGTACTTAATGTTATAGATACATCAACATACTAAATATGACATCAGTCCTTGTTGAAATATTGTGTAACACATGGTTCCACAATCTGACCCCTGGTGAACTCAAACGACCATTGACCTCCGCCCACAACATTAAGGCTTCTTGTACTCAATGTGGTACAATTACATACCAAATATGCGATCTGTCCAAGCTTCCCTTACAATATTATGTTTAGGAAGATCTGTTAGTGAAGAGAGACAGGTAAGAGGGGAGTGAAGTAAATGTGTGGCATTTGCTGACTTCAAATGACCTTTCACCTCCACCAAAAGCAATAATAGGCTCCTTAAATTTAATATGGTATATACATCTACAAACCAAATATGAGATCTGTCCTATCTTGCAATATCATGTTTACTAGGTTGTCACGACTTGACCTGTTGTCCCCAAATGACCTTTGACCTACACCAAAAACATTAGGCTTCCTGTACTCAATGTGGTACATCTACACACTAAATATGAATTGGTCCAACCTTCCCTTCTTGAGATATCGTGTTTACAAGGTTTTCAAAATTCGACCTCTGGTGACCCCAAAAGACCTTTGACCTCCACCAAAAACAATAGGCTTGTTGTATTCAATGGGTACGTCTAAACACTAAATATGAGGTCTGCCCATGCTTCCCTTCTTGAGATATAGGGTTTACAATGTTTTCACAATTTGACCCCAAATGAACTTTGACCTCCACAGCAAACAATAGGCTTCCTGTACTCAATGTGGCAAGCTTCCCTTCTTGAGCTATCATGTTGACAAGGTTTTCACAATTTGACCCCTAGTGACCCTAAATGATCTTTGACCTCCACAGAAAACAATTGGCTTCCTGTACTCAATGTGTTACCTCTACACACTACCATATGAGGTTTGCCCAAGCTTCCTTTCTTGAGATATCGTGTTAACAAGGTTTTCACAAGTTGACCACTAGTGACCCTAAATGACCTTTGACCTGCACAGAAAACAATAGACTTCTTGTGCTCAATGTGGTACGTTTACACACGAAATGTGAGGTCTGCCCAAGCTTCCCTTCTTGGGATATTTTGTTTACATGCAAGGTTTCCACATTTTGACCCCTGGTGACCCCAAAGGACCTTTGACCTCCACAGAAAACAATAGGCTTCTTGTACTCAATGTGGTACATCTACACACCAAACATGAAGTTGGTCCAACTTTCCCTTCTTGAGATAACGTGTTTACAAACTGGGCGTCAATAACGCACACAAACACATACTGTACACACTTACGCCATCATGAATGCAAAGGTTACGAAATTCATCGAAACCAATAATTAAGAAAATTTATTTAGATTTATTAAAAACAATTTTTTTCCAACAATCTATTCAGGAGACAAGACTAGTGCAGCCATGCTGTGGTAGCTTACACAAAGCTGTTTAATCAAGGATCACTTTACAAGCACGCACTTAGATAAATAATGTCTGTAACACAGGTGAGCAGTAATGATATGAATTAGCAGTGAAATATTTGGAGCAATCCCTGGAAAGTAGACTTTGATCTCTGTTGACTTCAAATGACCTTTGATAACCAAAGATAACGCTAGGGTCATTTACTCACCATGAGGATCCATAAAGAAATTATTAAGTTAAATCACCATTAGCTTGTTTTAGCTTATATTGTTTATAAGCGAAGGCATCACATGTACACACACACTAACACCAGCATTACATTGATTCGTCTTGCCTTATTCAAGGATTAAAAAATCACCTGGAATATCTTTGCTGGGTTGATTAAACAATTCCGTTGCCTTTTGTGATAATCTGTTCAATTCACAATATTTAAGTGCCTCACAGAGCTCATCAATCCCCTTTTTTTCACCAATCTTGCCACTATTTTCCAACACTGACAGCAACTCCAGTCCCTTGTTGTTGGCTTGTTTCACCTGATCCTTCTTCCTAGGTCCAAGGCTGAAGTACATTGCCATTTGACCTACTGCATCACCATCAAACTCATCGGCTAGATCAGTCTTAAAGCTTCCAAACCATCCTCCTTAAGCAAAAAGGCAAAGAGGAATACACATTGTAGGACAAATGTAAGTGATAGTTCATACAAGGAATCGGTTATGACAGGGCCTTATTTCCTTGGGGGGGGGGGGGTTGGGTTCGTTTGGGTAGGGAAAATTTCTTCCAGATTTATAACATACCCAAGCTAAATTGCATACAGTAATGTACAGTGGCACCACTTAAAACTGTATTACCTTGATGTAAATCAAAATCATAGAAATGATAGCATGAATTTATATCTAGAAAAGTACTTTTACACAAATACAAATTTCTAACAACCCCACATAAACCATTCCAATTCTATAGCCTTTCTCCCCAGAATAAGCATCAACCAACTCGTGGACACCCTTCTCCCCCTTCCCCTCCCCCTCCCCTTAAACAAAAAATGATAATTATATTTCTGACTACAGGTGTGGTACAAGATAGACATGAATTTAGAACAAGTGCTATGCTATTTCGAAGAGAGACTTAAAACACGTCACACATAATTGGAAATATTTAAAATTTACTCCTAAACTTACAGAAGAATAAATACAGTAGCTTCATTAGACTTGTGAGACCCCATCAAACCCTACCCCAAGAAAGAGATGGGGGGGGGGAGATCCAGAAAAGAAGCAAAACAACAAATTAGAATACAATGAAATAGTGATGTAACTTTTGACCTCCCATTTCAACATTTTTTAGTTGCAGTAATGTCAATTTGAATACTGTATATTGCTCATCATATGTTTCTTAAACTTGGTAATGTTGTTTTAGTAGCCTTTTGTGTGCTGCTCACAGCTTACCGAACATAATACTTAAATTTACTGTATGCATGACTACAATAGTTTCAACAAATGTTACAGTTTTAACTATGAGAAGTTAATTCTATTCAACTAAAAATTGTTGCTTTCTAGGCACTTTCATTTATGACACCCTTGAAAAATGTCTCCAATTACCTAAGTTGAAATTTGAAATGAAGTCTAAGCAATATATTGCCAAGCTGATGAAGTTGTGATCATGTTATCTTTGTATGACTGTAGCCTTTAAGATGTACATGATGTAGATATACTACACAATTAGTGCAAGCTGTTGCTTAACATAGCAACCATCTTTTAGCTGTTATTTTAACTATAGGAAAGCTCGATCTACATGCTATGATCATGATGTGGATAAGGAGTTTCAAGTAAACTACTGTTCTTCACAAACTGTTCTAATCCTGAAAAATTGAATTGACACTGTAAGTCACAGCACTGATACTGAGATATATGAGTTGATAGCACTAACTGTACCCAAAACTGTATATGATGGAATAGTACACATACCTTTAGAAGCCATCATACTTGGTGACAGAGATTAACCATGCAAAGTTGTGTTTTTTTTCCAGGAAACTTCAACTGCTACATTCACTGTCCGATGTATTTGATATGAATGGAGTCACCATTTAGTTATGAAGAAGCCGCAGGATCAATCTGGAATAGTGTATATTTAAGAACTAAGTATAATAATTTCAAAAGCTTATTAAAAGAGACACAAGTATACACAATCATGCATTGGTCTTATTACTGTACATTGAGGTAACTGTCATGAACAACATGCATGTGTACCCAAACAGTTCTAAGAAAAACCTAATTCGGAGACATGTACAGTATCACACAGCTTTATTATCATGAAATTTCAGAAACAAGGCTGAAAACAAAACTTAAACAAGTCTAAATGTGACATCAGGAATATATTTGCTAGACAACAAGTTTAACCACTTGCGTATTTTAGACTACTGAAACTACCATATTCTTGAAGTCATATACTGTATTGTAGAGATTACCTAGGCTAATGTTATTACTTATGCCTGGTACGTAAGCTGCCAACAGTAGAATACATACCGCCCAGTTCACTTGAGAGAAGAATTCCAGCCACACAAGGCTCAGGTAGTTTGCACAGAGTTATAACCACAATTAATTCATGTCGTATTTCTGAATACACCCGATATCAGTGATTTTCGAATACAACTTTGAACCACAAATGAACTTTGTCCTGATGATCGTTGCGCAAATAGGGGGAAGTCCCGAAAACGTAAGGAACGCCAAGTTCTTACTTTACAAGTAGAAAATACATATACTATAAGGAAATGCACTGTTTTGAAAGTGGCGGACGAGTCGCGATTTTTTTTCCCCAAACAGGTTTGCAACTACGCGAATAATCAAGGCTTAATTGACAAAACTTTTCTCTTCAATTATATGTATCTCCATTGGGGTAGATCCAATACATGGGAAGCTACTGAATAAACACCGTAATTCTTATAGAACGGGTATAACTTCGTTGCAACGAATGGATTTTGGTAACCTCGAAGGTGATGGTGCAGCGTAACTTATCCGACTAACCATGAGCGACTATTTACACATACTTGCAAACCTGTTTGGGGAAAAAAACCGCGGCTGGGTCGCACACGGAAACCTGGTGAAAACAGCCAAGATTGGCTTATACTCAATTTCCGCCAGACTCAGCGTGACTTCATAATGTTCTAATAACGTAATGCAATCAGCTTGAAAGTGTGCCAATTAATCTGAGAACGAAATTATGTTGGAAGGATGGGGACCCCCTTTCCGGGCTGGGGCAGTTAATGGGGTATTAATGGGGTATTAATGGGGTATTAATGGGTTATTGGTGAAACACCAGAAGTGATTATAGCCTTGTACAATTTGTATTGTACATATCGTCGATATGTAAAATAATTTTTGCTACCATAGTCATGAACATTTTTTGGAATTGGGACAACATATCTCTAGCTGGGCTTCATTCTCTAAACAAATGAAACAACAACAAAGGAGATAAAAGACTTGGCTATTTTACTTGCAATGTGATCATGTATCTCATTGTGTTTCCTATGTGTTTCAAGTATCTGAAAAGGGATGCATAAAAGATACAGCCGTATCAAAAGTAGTAAGCTGAGTTATGGCACTGATACAGCGCAATATAATAAACATCACATAAAACTGGTCTCAACGTACATATGGCAATGAATGTTCCAGGTGCAGATCGAAACCCATGCTTTCTTAATTTAAATGAGATTAATTAGGATCATGTATACCTATATATATAGGCCTATATATACATATATATAGGCCTATAAAAGTGTATATATATATTCTAAGCAATATATTGCCAACTTTTTTGCCAAGCAGATGAGGTTGTGATCATGTTATCTTTGTATGGCTGTACAGAATGTAGATACTACAAAAATAGTGCAAGCTGTTGCTTAACTTACATAGCAACCATCTTTTAGCTGTTATTTTAATTATT
>KN890973.1:26423-37669 GCA_000934455.1 Apostichopus parvimensis
AAGGCTGGAAGTTTTTTGTCACTGCCCTGGAATATACCGTTTCATATATATGTATATAACTATCTTTTTTATTTGGTTTTCAGTGGTCCGACAAAACAATGTAACAAATAATCTAATGGCTCAATTGAGCTTCTTCAACTATTAATTCACATCCCTTATGCTTCTTGAATGATTCTTGAATCCAAGTCAATCCCTGGTTCCTTCATTGAGAGATTCATTGCAACTTATAATGACAACGTTAATGATGACTAATAGCATTCATGCAATGACAAATATTTTCTCACAAAGAACCATAAAAGTACTTCTTACACTGATCTGAATTTCTTCACGTTTTCAAAACTTACTTCATTGCAATGTATAAAGCTATTACATATTATGTAACATAGAAACGAATTTAAACATCTCTCAAGATTTACAGTATGGTGGGAAATGAATTTTCAATTTAGTTTTTACAAAGTTGTGTAAATATACTTTAACATCTTCTCAATAGTCATCAGTAATGTAGAAAACTTTCAAGCAGCTAAAATGTACCATCTTCGCTTGCCACTGTAAAATGTCTCAATATAACAATAAGTAACTAGTTTTCCATTTTTCTTCATTTAACATGTTCAATGGCTAAGTCATCCAGACTAACAACCCCCCCCCCCCAAAAAAAGATTAAAACTTGGTGATACACAGGATTTATTTAAATATAATCACAAATGTTAAACTTCATATTTATAAGTTGCAGAATGACATGGAAATGTTAATGAATTATTAGCATTTCAGGACCATGTTTTATAATCCTTTGTGTAAATAAAAGAATAATAGCAACCCTATATGGCCTCTTGGTCAAAACTATTTCTTAGTTTTTCAAAACTATCTATAACCGGTGAATTTAAACATACTTAAATATGGAAGCTAAGACACATTTAGCGATGATGAGAGGTCAACGGTCAACCCTTATAAGTAGCTATTTTGTGAAATATTAAAGTAGGAAGACATCAATACAAGTTTTACAATCACATTTCTTACGTTTAGTACTGTATGATGAGATATGATAAAAGACAGCAGTTCATAAGTGTGGGTATCCTCACTGAATAGAAATTGGTCATAAATTATGGTGATTAACGACCACCCTTTTTTAAAGTTATTAAAAGGAAAATATAACTAGTACTCTAAATGAGTTAATGAGACTGAACGTTCAGGTCATGCTGATGATGAAAGCGAGGGGTCAAAGTTCATCTTTATCAAATTCATCGTCTTCATCAGGGACATCTAATGCACATCTAAATCCGAGATTGTTGGAACCAGCATCCCGTTCGTTGCCCATTCTGGGGGGGAAAAAATGCAAACAATAATGAAGTTATCTCAATTATTATGAAGGTATTTTATTATGTGGAATTTTTTTGGCAAATATACCTCCCAGATCGCCGGAAATAACACTTCCCAGACCCAATAATGCTCCAAAACCTCCTTAAATTTTAGATTTCATGGCTTAGAAATTTACTTTGGGGAAATGCAGAAATGGGCGTCTGCAGAAAAAAAATCAGGGGACAAACAATCCAAGTAGACTTTTGTATACGATGGGTCTGGGGTTCTCTCCCAGAAAACAATTATAGACTGCTGCAAATACAATTTCCGTCTAATATTTAACAATTGTGGATAAATATAACAAAATGAGAACTGCTGCATGTCATTTTCACAATGCTGGATCAAACTGCGCCGAAGTTCAATACAGGGGAATTTGAAATGCAGCGTTTGGTCAAGACAAATTGGTGGGGACACGGTATATCATGTACCCACCACTGAAAAAGTTGGTGGGGACGTGTCCCGCTGTCACCACCAGGATCTGCGCCCATGTAGCTAGCAAATATGCTAGAAAGTCAAACAATGGTCACTCAAACTCAAATTTAAACAAGGACAATTGTCACCCTTATATATCAATCATGCACTTCACTAAACACTCTTCAGTGTTGGTGAATAATTTAGAGAGGTCAGAACTGCCAAACAAGGACGTTTGTTAATGTTCTCTTTTTAGTTTTCAGCACAATAAACTTTTGAGGCCAATGCTTCTATCACTTCGTTTGTAATGGGTTGAAATTATGGGAAACTTAAAAAAGTGAGACTGTATCAGGAAATGGATAAAACCAGCCAAAATACTTACTTGACTGTTGTTCCTGCTTTGTGGTTAAAAGAGCCGCCCTTGGAATCAACAAATGATCCCCCTCGTAGGGTGTACTGAGGGTTTCTTTCACCCGATCCACTCTGTTCATACACAGTCGAGGTCCACTCCCATACATTGCCAAGCATGTCATACATACCTATAGTAAAATGACATCAAAAAACAAAGTTGCTCATTCATATTCATGTAAGCCAATTTCAAGAAACACAAACTACCGGCTTTATCTTCTATTTCTCGCTCTTCTCTTACGTTGCAGTTTACGTTCCATTTGCTGCAATCTGGTGAAAACATACTCCATCCTATTATAGGAAAGGTTAAAGTACATGAACCCATCATTTGTGCTGAAACATACTCCATCCTAATATAGGAAAGGTTAAAGTACATGAACACATAATCTGTGATAAAACATACTCCATCCTAATATAGTAAAGGTTAAAGTACATGAACACATAATCTGTGATAAAACATCATCCACCCTAATATAGGAAAGGTTAAAGTACATGAACACATAATCTGTGCTAAAACATACTCCATCCTAATATAGTAAAGGTTAAAGTACATGAACCCATCATTTGTGCTGAAAGATACTCCATCCTAATATAGGAACGGTTAAAGTACATGAACACATCATCTGTGCTAAAACATCATCCACCCTAATATAAGAAAGGTTAAAGTACATGAACACATAATATGTGCTGAAACATACTCCATCCTAATATAGGAAAGGTTAAAGTACATGAACACATCATCTGTGCTAAAACATACTCCATCCTAATATAGGGGGAAAAGGAGGTAAAAGACCTGTGTTCTCCCGCACAGAATGAAATATTATGTTTATGTACTCACCATAATCATTTTGTGGTGGGAAGGCATCAACGGGTGCTACAGTTGGGTAACCATCAAGGGCTTTGTTCTCTTTTGGGAACTTTCCCTAAAAGAAGAAAGATGGCAAACAGAAATTGCTATGGAGCAAACTTGCAAGAACAGAATAGAAAATTATTTTAATAAAAATAGATTGTTTATGATCATACCTAAATGGAAGCTGTGAGTAATAATAATAATAATATTGAGGATTTATAAAGCTCAGACATATCGATACCGGTGCTCAGGGCTAAAAGTAATATTACCCTGGTGAATGATAACCTACCATACTTAACATGGCAGCAGCTAAACAGTGCCCAATTGACAGTTTATCTCACAGGTCCCCATTTATACACCTGGGTGAAGAGAGGCAATGGAGGTAAAGTGCCTTGCCCAAGGACACAACTTAACGATCTGGCCAGGACTCGAGCCTACAAACCTTATATCACAAGTCCACTGCCTTAACCACTTGACAACAACACTCTCAAGGTATTTCCATCCATTTGGGTGCAAGGCATCATGGCTGTTTTTTTTTCATGTGCATAAGTATCTTTTCGAATTTGCAGGGGGAAAAACATGCCATGTCACTGAGAATTATGCGTCCAATCCAGAGTATCATAAAAAATATTCATCAATGGAAGTTTTTTATAAAAATGCTTGGGACTAACCTGCCATAAATTCATCCTACGTTTCTCAAACTTATCTCCCCATGGGTACTTCTTCTCTGCAACGTTGTAATGACATGCAAGAAAACAAATAGCACTTGATATAATATACTGCTATGAGACCTCTAGCATATTTAGTGCGACAAAAACAGAAGCAAACATAACCATCAAATGAATGTTCATCAACTTTCTTTCAAGTACAAGAGATATAATTACCATGGCAACACGTGGAACTATTCAAAGAAAAAATAAAGAAGAAAGTATTGGCTTCATTTAGTTTCATAAATGTGTATCTCAGTACTAGAAGAATATCCACATGGAAGTGAAAATCCAATACCAACCTGAACTGAAAAAAGGTATTTACCAAAAGCTTAAAGGGTGTGAAGACTCGCTCAAAAAGAAACGTCTAATGCAGGTAATCTGACCTAGTTTCAAATGAGGTGTAACAGAAGTGTTAGACACCACCATCGATCCCAGAAAATACGCACACAGCTTGCTTGGTAAACAAATTTACAAAACCATTCTCCTGATAGACTGTCAATCTCTGATATTTTGTGTGTGCTTTGATTGTCATTTTTCTAGCACACCGGGCTGCAGAAAGGGGGGTGGAGGGTAGAGGGTGGAGGGAGGGAGATGTGACCTCAAGGAGGTCACTTATGAGAGTTCCTCTCACAGCAAATTCCCATTCATTTTTTTGTAAACAAATTTACAAAACCATTCTCCTAATAGACTGTCAATCTCTGATATTTTTGTGTGTGCATTGATTGTCATCTTTCTAGCACACCGGGCTGCTGAAGGAGGGTAGAGGGTGGAGGGAGGGAGGGAGATGTGACCTCTAGGAGGTACCACTCACTTATGAGAGTTCCTCTCACAGCAAATTCCCATTCATCATCAGTAGGCAGCCTGAGTCCTTTCCATTTACAGTATGCCTCGGCATCTATATGACTAATATGGACTGCTGGCCAATTGAGCCTGTCATCAATGCTCGATCCTTCACCCTCTGGCTGTGAGAAAAGATCATTTATAATCAAAAAATTAACTACAAAAAATAGGTTGAAATTTTGGCATAACTGTCTTTCAACAAGTGGGAAAGAATATGGAGATATATGGCATTCTACACACCAGTTTGAACTATGCACTTTGATAAAAGAAAGAATTAGTTGCTTGCAAAAAGTATGTACCATACTAAATTGAATTTGATTGGTGACCTTTGAAATTGCATTAAAAAGAAAATTATATTTGTAACAGGTAAGTTTATTATCAAATTTCCAGAGATTGAGAATTATAAGTAAAATTATCTACAATAAATGGTCGGTACTTTAATAAAGAAACCACATTTACATGTTTCATAGTTGGTATAGGATTCGCATTCTACGCCCCTGTTAAGACTTTGCACTTAAAAGAAGAAAGTGTAGGCAGTCATTGTATTGCACTCATAAACTTTCACATGCTTTCCATAAATAGAGAAGATCGGCACAGTGGAAGTACAATAAAGTTACCTCAATGTATTATTGATGGTACTATGGAAAAGAGGAATTAAGCTGACCAGGTGTTTAGTAATTCCACAAACATTTTACAATTGTATATTTGCATCATGATATCAAGTCCTGCCCTCTACTGTTTCAAACCTTGGGGAGTATTTTTTATATTTTTTCAATACCGTTTGAATCACACTTCATTCAGGCCAAATCCTTCACTGAGGATGACAATTCTAAATTTTAACGTAACGTTATTACTTTCTGTTTGGGCAAGACCAAGTACATTAGAATCAATCGCTAGGTCAAAATTTCTCCTTAAATTCTAAGGCATTATTTTACAGGAACAGGAATACTGGAACAAACCACTCCAGACATAACAGAATTTATCAGAGAGGGAGTGAGTTGGAGCCTGTTGCAACAAAGTCACATTATTGGAGTCTCTTTCCAATATTGCAGTTTAGTTCAATATGAAGCTTGTCTTGAAAATTATATCAAATATTTAAGATCTGCCTCTTCTATTAAGTGTCTCCTGTATAATCCAGCATTCTCCACCTCTCCCAAACCTCCCCCTCACACCCCTCCTATTGCCTACCATATAACAAACCATACACCTAACCCTCCCTCAACCAAATATAACCACCTACAGGCAAAGGCTTAGGAGCCCAATTTGATTTGGGGGGGGGGGGGCTGTAACGACTTGCTCGAAAAATATAGCCAAAATTTTTCGACCGCTCCGCGTGTTTAACATGTCAATGTGCATATCATATAGGCATGCATCGGTTATTACATCGCATGCCAATAACATACAATCATTTTCCGTATTATTTCCCTTCCATATTAGTTAGAAATATTGGGGAACTTGTTACAATAAATAATAATGATAATAATAATATAAGTTTGACCATTGAGAAACATATTGCAAATTATTTTTCTTTCAGTAGGTGCCCGAACAATTCTCAGCATTTTGCCCGAATTTTCACAAAAATATTTGGTTGGGGGGCTGCAGCCCCCCAGCAACCCCCCCCCCCTCCGCCTACTATGCCTACAGGGGTTTGTATTAAACATCATAAAAGCCAGCATACCTGGTCCCATCTTGCTTCTGGAACAGGCATCCACCATTCTGCATTCTGTGGTACACAAAACATTTAATGAAAATCGAAAGTCAGTCACATATTCATGGAATAAAAACTGTTCTGAGAAAGAGTCATGCATCCTTTACGATATTTAACAACTGATATCCTTTAAAATGATTCTATATACTTTATTCAAAAGGAAATCATTTGATACAGGCAAACGTTCACAGACAGGAGTTTAGCATCATTACTCTCTTCTTTCATTAAGTGTTACATTGTTTGCAACCCCAATATCCTTTCAAGCTTGCACTTGTAAGCGAAAGAAATGTTTTCAACTTACGGGTAATTTATCAGTTATTTGGGATTTTATATCATCTGGAACATCAGACTCAAAGACAAAGCTCCATTCATACTCCTCTGCAGTTGACACATAGTCTTCTGCGACAGCAAATTTCCTGATAAGTTGAAAGAGAGGGGGGGGGAATGAGAAAACAGTTGATGAGAAAATCACCCATTCAGAGAAAACACTGTCAAATATTAACATGGTGTCAGCAGTGGGATTAGCTGGTAGACCAACTAAGTGAAATTTTGTACTGGTACCCAAGCTTCTCTGGATCCTCAATACTTGCACCTTCCAACATTCCTCCACCATCCCCCCCCCCTTCAACTTCCCCTCTCTGCCTTTTTTTCAATTGATATATTGTCTGTACTAAGCATCAAGAACCAGTACTTCCCCTAGGTTTAATGTCCAGTATTAATATTGTTTAAATACAAAGTATATATGTGTGATGGAAAGAATGGTTCATATGCACTGTTTTCCACAGACTTACAACAGTACTTAGTTAAACTGCTCTGATGAGAATACATCAACAGCAGCACCACAGTTGGGTAATCATCTAATTATGTGTTACTTCATTTTAATACCAGCCCGGGATTCTATGCTGTCATATTGCATACCAAGTACCCATAAATTACAGTCATGAGGTAAAGCTAGGCTAATGTTGTTTTGTGTATAATCATAAACACCTACTGTTTCTACATTAATTCACTGTCTAGCTACTGAGTGAATCTTGTATTAAGAACAATATAGATCTGGGTAGCAATAGTTTATGTACAAGTACGTGTACCACAGAGGTCATATAAACAAAAATAATACTGCCATATAGAACTGTAGCAGACAGCAAACTAATCCAAAGACAAGCAGTCCTTATGTTTCTTCTGAAACCTGTAAGCAATACTTGTACTTGTAGTGGAATGCTGTGTACACTGTATCCTGTGCCTGCTAACGGATGAGATTGTGAAGGTTTTTTTAATTGTCACTTTATGAAACAATTGCTGCAAAGAGAACATGTTAGCAATTGTTTGACAAAGAGATTTCACAGTACTCCTGACCCCTCTTCATAAATTAGACATTGAGCAGTGCCTTACCTGAAAGAAAAATTGGTGACCGGATATTTGTTGATCTTGAATTTCTTGACGAGAGTGAGCTGCGGAGGAAAAGAGCCATCTTTCGCCGATCTGTCATCCGTTCCTTTCCAAAAATGTCCTCCGTCGAGTTCCACCAATTCTTCGTACTTCTCATTGCCTGGTTAAAATTATGCGGAATCGAGAATTATTGTTGACGAACATTATATATGATAGCTTGTAAACGTAAAAAGAAAACTTTAAAAGAAAAATTTTAACGGCAAAATTGCAAACTGTACAAGTTACCAGGGCTTGGTTAATAATGTGGAAGGAAGAACATGGTTGCATATATAATGAATATTATATTTGACAGGTAAAGAAAAGTAGCATTCTGGGTTTACTGTTCAGTGGCTTTATTATAGGCAGGTACTAGTGTTGTGTGCTAACGTAAATATTGATAGAATTTTGCACTGATTTGAAAAGTCTTAATTTTTGTTTTAGAGATAGCATCATTTCTGCAAGATAATAACCTCTGTTATGACAACAGAAAACTCAAATATCACAAAAGTTTAATGGACAATTTTGGTCATGATTTTTTTTTTTTTTTTTTGCAAAATGGGCCGGCTTTCTGTATTCTACCAACAGTAACATTATCCTAGATTCTGTAGCTTGCAGATACATACATGTATACATATATGTAACACATGCAATGTCACATATCTGCTGCCATCTCATTGCCAGCTTTCACATTGTTTATAACTGCATACAGTACTGTACATCTTGCAGTCTTTGCTAGTGAAGCTCAACAGGGAGAAAAATACCAGCAACATATGAGAGATTGTTAATAAATACAACAATCACCTACCATATTGCACACTGGTGTATTAAACAGGTCTATGAAAAACAAAGATATCATTTAAAATGATAGTACTTACATGAAGGAAAATGAAAGTATATGTGATATTACCAGGTCTGATCTTTTATATTGAGTGTAATAAAATACAGATCAGCTACAGTACCAGCAAACTTAAACACTCTGATACATAATGGGCCTCGTAGGATATACTGTAATAAGCAACAAAGGAGTTCAAAGGATAATACCTTTTGTCTGTGGGTATCAATAGTGATACTGTACATACAGTATACTGTACCGGTATCTCACAGGTCATGTTAATAAGTTCGAAAGGATCACGCTCCATCTATAAATTAACATAAAGCACATATGAGATCCTGTAATGGTTAGCTATACGTTTGAATCATAGTACATGAGATCCAGTATTGGTTAGCTACACATTCGAAGCACATATATGAAATCCAGTAATTGGTTAGTTACACATATGAAGCACATGATCCTGTAATTGGTTAAATAACTACACTTTTGAATCATATGAGATCTGGTATTGGTTGGTTGGCTATACATGTTTGAAGCACAATATGAGATCCAGTATTGGTTATAGCTACACGGTTGAAGCACAGTAAATGAGATTTGGTATTGGTTAGCTACATGTACAGTAAAATTGTCACATTAAATTGTAGCCATAAATGCTATTTGTTTTGTGCACAGCTAACTTCATGAGTTTAGTAGTAAACCAGAACATATCTTCTCATTGTGGGGTGATCAAGATTTTCTCTGATCTACAGTATTGTAATGTATATATATTGTGCCATGCATCAAAAGTGAATAACTTACACCTTGGTTGATCAAAATTTTAGCACTTTTCTTGGGGGAAGAATGATTACAGAAATTTAGTTCTGACCAATAATATATAAATAAAAATACTGTAGCCTTGTCCACCACATTAGGCAATAGCAATGGAGACTTGTTTTACAGTAAGAAAAAGCAAATTATATACAATGCTTGGGATTCAAGTAGGCTGAGTCAAATGAAGTTTTAGCCTGGTTACAGACTATTCAAATTTGGATCCATTTGTTAAACTCTAATAGATATTTAGATATTTAAATAGATTTTTGTACACTACCCACAGTGAGACTAGATAGCAGGGGCCTAGACCTAGACCTGGGGTGGGCAACCTAAGGCCCACAGGCCACATTCGGCCTGCAAGTGATTTTTTTTTGCGGCCTGTGAGATGTCTCAAGAAAAAGAAAAAAATCTAGTTTACATCATCACAAAAATGAGCTAGCTGCTTAGAATTTATCGGCACTAATGATGCTGTCAGGTAGCCCTATTATCCCCACTAATTATCAACTGTACTGTATTGACATTATGTTTTTTTTAATACAGATTAAGTACACACACCTATTGCTTGAAAGTCCTCGGAATCAAAGGTTTGAAACAACAGCAGGTCGTTGGTTGGTGTGGCCCAGTCAAATTTTCACTCCTAATATCTGGCCATTCATTCAAAAAGGTTGTCCACCCCTGGCCTAGACTATGTGAACGTGTGGACATGTATGTTGTAGCACATTACAACAGGCCACACAGTTCTGTACTACAAAATAATCAGCAGAATTCATGTGATAATGAATAGAATATGCCAGTTCAAAGTTGTGCGTCTGCCATTGGATACCAATGGAGGATGCTAGTTGAGTTGAGTGACTGGATACTTTACTAGGCTAGGCATTACGTATAGTCAGTATTGCTAATTTCGGAACACTGCGAATTTCGGACACCCCTAAGAAATGCGTGACACCCTACAGGAAGAGCCAAATTTCACCAACAAGTACGAAGCTACAGTTATTTTCTCTCCAAAATGACCCGTGTGCAAGTAAATACTTACATATTTGTCAATAAAATGACGGAGATCTATGAAGTCTGTTATAATTACTGAAAGAGCAACTGCGCCACCAATTTTATCACCAGCTCCACACTGTAGGCCGGGTGTCCGAATATTAGCAATACTCGAGCAAAGAAATACCAGTTCCACAATCACAAGAATCTTCGTGGAATACAACGTGAAAACAGTTTGCAGGAAAGAAAGTTTGGCCGGGTATCGTAATATAACACACTTCTCCCACCATATCAAGTATATTTTCAGGTGATTTATACCAAATAGATATAGTTTTGGGGTGTTTTAAGGCTTAGGTGTCCGGAATACGAAGTGCCCATGCTACTGTATCATGATGTAGCATATACTGTACCTATCTACTAATTAGTTAGGCAGGCCTACTAATTTGGTTAAGTTGGTGAAATACATGGAATAAAATGACTGTCCGCGGAGGCTAGAGATTACTGGATATTATGATAAAAGAAAAACGTTTTATACAAACGCGTAGGCCTACCTATTGTTGACTCGGTTGACTCATCGTTTGCCCCAAGCCTTTCTGCTTCGTGTAATAGCACTAGGCCAAAGCAAATCACTACTGCAGAACGTAACATTATAACCTATTTTTACTGATACAATGCTAGGCTAAGTCCGCACGACGGACGATGATAGTTGAGAGGAACAACAAATTCTGCGCAAATATGTCGATGAAAGATAGTATAAGAAATGTACGGAAGCGTAGAAGGGATATTGCATTGACGAGTTACCGACTTGACAAAACGACAGTTATCTGCAAATTGACGAGTTGACGAGATGGTAACGTGACAAAATTCAGAAAATTGACGTTTTGACGAGATAACGGATCTCGTCAATGCATCAAT
>KN890974.1:4478-16305 GCA_000934455.1 Apostichopus parvimensis
GGGCGGGGGGGGGGGCAGAGAAGGGTGGGAGATAGAATGGAGGATGGTCAGTGTGTAATATTGGGAGGTGGGAAGAGTATTGAGATGGTGCAGTAAGGTGGGGTGGTATAGTGAAGAGAGTAAATAGCCTACAGTTGGCAGAAGTTAGGGTAAGGAGTGGGTAGTGAAACATGAAGGAGTAGAAGGTTGTACCATGTGGTGGGGGGAGGTGGCTACAATGGAAAGGATTGAAGCACAGGAGGAAAAGTAAAGTGAGGAGAGTGAAGAGGGAAATATTAAATAGAGGAAAACAAGAGAGCAGAGTTTGGTGTTTGAAAGGTTGTAGGTTATTATATGGAGAATATTAGCAATGGTGTTTGAGTTGTTGGTAATTTATAATATTTGGTGCTGCCAGATATTGGCATCTTGTCACAAAATGATATGTCTATCATTAGATGTTGCATAATATTAGTGTGGATATGGGCAGATATTGTAATCCTAACATTCACCAATATCTGGAATGTTGCCTCTGTAATTAACAACACTCTGTAATAACCTCTCTTGTATCCTTTCTTTCCTTGTTTCTTTTGTCTGCTTTTAACATCTCATTTTGCTTTAAAACCTTTTTTTTCTTGTTAATCCATTCATTTTGTCTATTTCTGTTGTAAAGCATACTATTCATGCCATTGTTTGTTTGGTTTGATTTTGCATATAATTTGTTTACTAACAAAGCCTGCATATTACATAAATTGTTGCATATAATTTGCCTAGAGTGTTTTGACTAAACAAGTAATGTGTGTTGCATAAATCTGCGCATACGTAATACATTTTGTTTAAGCTTAACTCAAAAACAGCTCTTTATCTGCCAGTATCTTTACCATGCATCATAAATTGTTAGTGGGTTGTTTGTATCTATAGTATTTGAGACTTGGGTATTAAATGTTAAATATTAAATATTAAATATACTATGGCAGGCCGAATGTCTGGCTTCAGCAAAGTGCTGAATGTAGTAGTTTAGCCTATGGGGCTGTGGGATGGCTGTTATTGGACCAAGAATCCAATCCACCAGTTACATTTGAGTCTCTTCTTTGCCTCTCCTAGTTTACTCTAGAGCAAGGGTTAGGTATTCTTCCCCGCCCACCTCCCAGCCAAATGGCAAAAGTGCTAAGTAACACATAAATTTTAATGCTTGCTCATGTAGAGTACATTAAAAATGACTGAATGAGGAGAACATCAATAATTGTTGTAGAAATTTTGATTTCATTTGTCACTTTCTTCCCAGTAAATGTCTTCACTTTACACTTGCTATAGGAAATTTTGTTTCACATATGCAGGGATGTGCTCAGAAATTTTTTGAGTGCTGATCGGATTTGTGCGGTAGTGTTATCCACATTCTGGGGAGGGGTCTAAGGGGTGGGTATCCCCAAAAAAAGTTTGCAAATGAAGTATGCTTGGATGGCAAATGGTTCCTATTCCAGAGCTAACTTGTGTGCCAAGTATTCACCAATATTTTGGTAATGGTAAAGTTTGGTAAATTAATAATCAAAACTAGTGCCGTGCGGGAATATTTGAAATGCTGTTTGTGCTGAGTGGCATTCAGAACTGCTGGGAGCAGCCGCCCGGCTTGAGCACGTCCCAGTATATGTTGTGATAATTTTTTGTTTTGCCCTCACTGTACAAGGGGTGGAGGTACGGGGGGGGGGTGGGTGGGAGGAGATGGACAAGAAGAGAATGTACCCACCACTATAATCCCAGTATGTTTATTAAGTCTAACAGACTGGGAGTACTCATTTTAGTCATATTTTCTCTTTCTTTCGTATTTTATTCTCCGTTAGTGGCAAAGAGCTCTGGAAATCAGTCAGGAAATCCGTAAATGAAGTAAGAATGATTATTACTTAATTTTAAAATTAACTCAAGCTTGATCCTGCTAAGTAATACATATGTAAAGTAATCTTTGGCAATGTAGAAATCAGTATTGTGTTGTTCCCCATGAATTGAAGTGCATGTCATTGTGAATATTTTAGCCATGACAATAATAATCGGTCATTGGTGACACCTTGGTCAAACAACGGTTAAGGATTAATTTAATATCGGTGTAGCATGAGTGTCAGCACAGACCATTTGTGGGTCTCAAAATGCTCTCTCTGTACCTTCATTGATAGACAGCCTACTGTAGGCAACTTATGTCAGTTTCAGTGTTTTGATGGTAATATAGACCCAGTTTTTGGTCTTGTTTGGTTTTTCTGTTTCTGGAAAAGACCACCTATCATTATAAAAGGGTAGAAATTATACATGAATACATCAGAAATGACATTTACACATCATTAGTAGACTATTCGATACCCCCTCCCCCCTCCCCCTCCCTGGAAGAATATAAATTAGGTACATAATTTACAACTAATTAAATTTAAGTCTTTGTTCTTGTACACTCATCCTTTGTGCATACCTCTCTGTTCTGCCATCAGACCAGTGCTACAGATGTCTTGAGTGCCATGGGTGCTATTCCAGCTGGCTTTAGACCATCCATGACAGCCCGTCTTCTCAAAAATGGTTGGTGCAATCGTTTTCTGTCATTGAACGTTGTGTTTATCTAACACTTTGCAAAAATTTGCTACATGCTAACAGAAATGTTTGGGAGTTTAAATACCTTTTAAATCACAATGAAAAATAACTTGATTTGCCGTATATTAGTTACTCTGAAGAAAGATGATCCTATATATAATAAAAATTGTCAGACCCTTTGGCTTAAATTGATACTTTTTCCTACATCGGACAGGTTCAGGTAGATGGGCAACTTCCAAAGTGTACAGTGATTTCATACGTCATTCATCGTGATTCCTGGAATGATGTTAAAATTGTCTGTAGACTAAGGAGAAACTTGTAGCTTTGCTGTCAATATTACTGTTTTTCATTTCATTGTATTTTTACTTTTAGAACAAAATAAATTGAGCAGTTTCTTGAAACCAAAGTTGAGTCCGTCCAATCTGAGCTTCAGCGATCTGCTCTGGGATCCACAGACTAGTCAGGTGAGTTGCAGGGACAAAGTATCATTGGAGAAAATATCCAATATTGTAATTAGCAAATGATGAAATAAGTTGCATGGGTCTGGAAATATATTGTTGGTTTTGTGTTACTATACAAAACATCATGAACATTGCAAGTCATAACATGGCATCGGAGAAGCTCGGAGGCTGATTTGATAGTCTATACTTTGCAAATTTTATTGAATAGATCACTTAGAGATTTTCCTTTGAGGTCAAGACCAAAGATAAAAAAGAAAATTATATTCCTCATGAGAAAGCTGATTAAGTTTGTTTAAGACTGATATTCATTTATCTGTGATTTCTTGAAGGGGAAGGGACATAAATTTATGGTCATATGGAATCAAATATTTATTGCTGTATTAGTTTGCTATTCTTTTGAATAATTATATATGTAATAATATATGTAATAATATGTATATATGTAATATGTAATAATATATGTAATCAATCTCTCCCATCTTCATTTACCAGTTACGTGCGGTGCCTTGCAGACTCCAAAAGATGCTCTCCCTGGTCTTGGTGAGAAACATGCCAGCCATGGGTGTAGGTAGGGTAGCAATTTCCTTTCTATTCTTTCGCCAAATGGATTAGGTATTATAAAGGCACTTCAAATAAGTCCCCCAATGACAAACAATATGACACAATTGATTTCTGTATCAAAATGGATTACAAACACTTATTCAAACCCCCCCTCCCCCACCCTACCTCTTACCTGCTCCTCTCCCCTTCAAATGAGTGGTATTGCATTGGAATTACTACCAGCTCATATATGCATAAACTTTACTTGAATTAAACTAAATTTAATTTAAGATAGAAATATACCTTCTCATCCATCTTTGGTTGTTTAATAATTCTCTCATTTTATGATATTCACAAACATCCATTTTCAGAATGAAAGAATTACACATCATAAATGTAAAATCTTGGATTGTTGTCAGACATCTAAGAACAACGAACAAGCAAATGAAGGAAGGAATAAGCATGTGAGCTTTTTAGAACGAATAAAAATGTATGGTATTTAAGAGAGTCAATTACTGCAGTATTCAAACTTATTATTCTTGCTTAACCTTTCAGGATTGGAAACAAAGAGCAGACATGCTCGAATTGCAATCTTTGATGGAAAAGAGGTAAGTGACCACATGGATATGCTAAATGATATGCTAGTGAAGATGCATGAATATGAAAATTAAAATAAAAAGAAGAGGAATGCTAAAGATATCGTTTTGTCTCTTTTCAAAGCGCTACGGTTCTCAAATGTACCACATGATAGCCTAAGAGTAGCAAACGTTAACCAAGCTCAAGGGCGTAGGAACCGGGGGGGCTGAGGGGGGGCGCCAGCCCCCCAGTGAAAAATATGGGGGGCAGAAGTATCATTCCGCCCCCCCCCCCCCCCCACTCCGCAAGTCAGAAACCCCTTTTTCATTTCCAAATGAGAAAAAAAATCTCATTTGGAGCACCAAATTGCATCTAAGGCCAGGTGAAAATGCAAAATTATTTACAAAATGGAGTGGGTGTTGAAGTGTGCTATATTGCACCAAATTGCATCTGAGGCCACCTGGAAATGCAAGAAAAATCCAATTAGACCCCTCCCCCAGGTCGGCCATCAGTCTTCAGCCCCCCCACTCAAAAGTTCCTTCCTACGCCACTGACCAAGCTGTTAGCTTACCATGTAAAACTTCAGATTTTAGATATTCTAACTACAATGTGAGGGAAGGAAAAATTTGTTCTTGAAGGTCATACTAGATATGAAACATATTATAGATCCAAATAGAATAACTAAAACAAAATTGAAGTAAATCCATGAAAATCTGAACTATGAAAGGTGCAAGTATGACAATTTATGATCTTCATAATACCAGAACAAAAATAACACACATGCCTCATCAAGGGTAGGGCCAAAACATGCGCTACAAAGTTGCCTGATGAACATAAAGTGGTTGGGCTTCACCGAATGGTTGGTGCTGGAAGAATCCATGTAGGGTGTTTCTTTGAAACATTGGTAGCCCTTAGTTTTCCGTCGGCATTTCAACAAAGTTTTGTCTGAATTGCTAATATTTGTGTCAAAGAGGTTTTTAATATTCAAGTTACTTTTCTTTTACCTGTTTTAGGTCCTAAGTAACATCCACACAGTTCAAGCGACATGGAACGAAAGCGACCTCAAGACCTGGAGGTTCTCACCAAGGGTAAGTACCATGCGGATAGGAAGTACATGTCTGTTACGAATCACATTTCATTATTAACAGAGTGTCAAATCTGTGAGACGATTATTCCTCAGGGGTTTGGTTGATACAGACACCTTATGAATAATAAATTAATGCAGTGTATTAGTTTAATGTCCTATTAAAACATCAGTTTCAGATCGAGGGGAGTGTCTCTTTCATAAATGTATGTTTTTGTTAAAGTAATTAATATAACACTGGCTGTGAAAAGTGTAAGCAAATTTAAGGTTACTTATTCAAATTAAAATTTTCTTTCATCATTTTATAAAAAAAAAAATTATAAATAAAATATTTATGTGGTTACTAAGTAATGGCATAGCATATGTTTGATTGGTCGCTTGTCTATTTTTAAAATGTATTTAAAAAGTTGACCAGCAATTATTGTGGTATAAAAACTTGGATTTGATAAACAATATTTTAATAACTATATATACTTAACAGATTGATACAGGTATTTAATGGGGGGGAGAGGGGGGGGAATGGTGCGATTTACATTTTTTACTAGTGGTTTAAAAATCCATGCAAAGAAGTTATATGACATGTATGATTGATATGTCATCCAGCACACAATATAAGGTAACATTGACATTAAGGTGACTTTAAAAGACATTAAACTAACTTATCATATTATAATATATGCCATCTGGTCACCAATTTGCAGGTATCTGGTATACTTCCCAGCGTTCTTGATGGTGAATGCTTCATAAGATCTGATAAATCAGACAAAAACGTTGGTGAGTTTTACATTCATTGTTTAATTGAATTATAGTCATGTGTGTTTGATGTGGGAGGGGTGGGGGAGCAGGGGTGCAATGGGAAGATAAAGGGTGGGATTGAGATGTGGCTAAAGTCACAAAATTTCAAAACCCAGGTGGCTCATTAAATTTGAATATGGAGTAAATCAAACCGTTTTCTTTCTCCTTTTGGAACGATCACATTTACAAAAATACATTTTGTTTCATTCCTGTTCCTTTCGTCTTGTTAGAAGCTACATTTTCTGTTCCATGGTTACTTCTTGATCAGTTTTCAAAGACCACATAGAACTTAAACATAACTGTACTGCCATCAGTGTGAGATTGATGTAGTTACAAGGGTTGTATTAAAAAACTGCATTTATGTGGTGATGTAACTTCTGGATGTAAGCTGACCAGATCATGTAGAATTTAACATAGGACCTCGTAGACCTCTTGCGAGGTCGAGCAGGGGTTAAACGCCTTTTTGTTTGTTAGAATTTAACATAGTTGACATAACCTTCATATGTAAGGTCTTTTTAGTTGCACCTGTTTGACTGATACCAATTTGAGAGATACAAATTTTTCTTCCGTTCAATTTTTGCCCATTTATCCTCCAAAGTTGAGTTTATTATTTTTTTTTATTATTAGTTTCATTTGCAAACCTTTCAAGTTAAGCCTTATTTTATCTTTCCTAGTGTGATGAAAGAGACAACTTAATTCTCAGGCGCTGATATCTTCCTTTAACAGTTGATAATGATCACACAAGACTAGCAGCAAATTGACCATAAATTTTAACTTCAAGTCATAGTTTGTTCAGAGATACTATTCATTCCTCTCTTAAAGAGAAAGTATCTTTAATATATTTTCCTTCATTTTTTCATATATCTCAGGTAGCTTAAAAGAGCATAAATCTATGAAAGAAATTTACCACAAATATATTAAAATATCTTGCTCTTTGTTTCCAGGGTTACTGATAGAACTTTGTGTGTACTACGTCAGGACAGTAAGTCATCTTTCCACAGTATTGGTTACACTCAACTGACATGTCTCTCTCCTGAAATGTGCAACAACAAACAATACTTCACTGACAATTTGTAAAGGGTTTTTAATATATAAATTTTGTTACCTTCTGAGAGTTTTAAAATTTTCTTGGGTCACAGTTTAATTGCTTTGAATCAATGTTTGTTAAGGTTAGGATATGCTTTCCTACACTTTGTTTATCTTTGTTACATTTAGTTTTTATGATTTGGGATTTTGTTATGTGGGGGAGCAGGTATTTCCCTCAGCCTTTGAAAGAAAAACTGCTCAGAGTGTTATTAATCCTTCCTTTTTGTCTTCTTTTTGTCACAGAAAACTGGTGAAAAGGGAGAATTAAGTTGTGGATGGGTTCATCTTCCTCTCTTTAGTGAAGAGACAGGGGGACCTATCATCAATAAGTAAGTTTCCACTCCGGGGGGACGTATCATCAATAAGTAAGTATCCTCTCCGGGGGGACCTATCATCAATAAGTAAGTATCTTCTCCGGGGGACCTATCATCAATAAGTAAGTTACCTCTCCCGGGGACCTATCATCAATAAGTAAGTTTCCTCTCTGGGGGGACCTATCATCAATAAGTAAGTGTCCTCTCCGTCAAGTCTTTAGACTTTTTACATGAAATGTTATGTATTACCTTCAAGCTGCAGTTATCAATTGCTGAGTATACACTTTGGTAATATTAGAACGGTACAGTATTTGAAATTAAAAATTAAATCCAGTGTGAATTAGAAATTTTGTCATATTGTGTACTATCTCTGATACATGATTTAATATGGGTGCTGGGTGGGCAGGGGGGGGGGGGATAAGAGGCACAATTGGTATAGAGGTGCTCTGAAGTAGTCTCATTAGGATCAAATTGCTTACACATTGTGCCCTCAAGAAACATTAGTTTCCATGACCCTGACATATTGTGTCCCTGATTCCTTAACAGTTCTTTCACATTTTGTTAACCATTATTACCCCTAAACCTTGTTTACAGTGAACAAGTTATTTTGATATTATGTAATAGGTATTAATTTTTGAAAATCCTGTCAAACTGTCTGTTTGCTCTATAGGTTGTACGAGTTGCAGGTTAATGGTGGGACACCGTTTGAACAGGGAGTAGAGGTAGATCCTTCCATTAGCAGGAAAGGTAAGTCATAATTCATAACCAGTTAAGATATGACCTGTAAACATGTTATCCTTAAAATATGAAACTCTAGTTTCAATGGGTGTAAAGTGAGATACTGAATTTTGACCATGAGTGTTGGCACAAAACTTAATTTTGATATGTCGTAGACCATTAAAACCACTGGTATCAGTGCAGGCTGTATTTCCACAACACTTTCATACTTTAATAAAACGACCATTTAAGCATTAGAGGCTCATCAATCAAATTGGCTGGAGAGCTTAGTCTAGCAAACAGACCATTCAGTGAGCTCCACAGAAGCAACACAATGTTCGGTAGAAAGACAAAAGGTTTGCATGGTTTGGAATCGCATGTTGACAATTCATTACAAATATTTCCAGGACACATTGTGTTGGATGTCAACCATTAAGAATGCAGTGTGTGCATGTCGAATCCACAGGTTTTATGTAGTACAGCAGCTATGAGTCATAGATCTAACTGATAACTCTAATATTTTGGATGATTCAAATGTGCAAATTTTTGCCACAAGGAACTGATATGAACTTCAATGTTGTTGTTGTTTTTGCACTATTGCATATATCCACCTTTAAAATCATAACTCAAGTCATTCTGTAACCTTATATATGATCATCCTTACAAAAGTCAGGTGTACTTCACTACATGCAGTTTTCAATATTCATAAACTCAAAAGAAAAACTTTCCTTTCTGCTTTCCCTTCCAGTCTCTACCAGCAAACTCCGTTCGATGCTGACAGCCAATAAACAACCACGCCTCCATCTCAAACTTATTGCTCCAACCAAGGAACAGAAAACTCAGCTTGAGTAAGTATTCGTAAGAAGTAGTTTTGGACCTTAGAAATATGTTTTATTAACTTATCTTAAATAATTGTTTTTTACTTAATCTAGGATCGAGGTACACACACATCACATTGTCTTCAAACATAATCTGTGACTGCATTTCACTAAAATGAGGCCATGAAACATTGTGTTGCAAAACCTTTTTGTATTTTATAGATTAAATCAGTAATACTTTAATATAGATATTTCAAGAGAACACTTCTGATGGAATATTTGAGTTTTTTTTTGTCATTTTTCTTTTGTCTGACCCCAGGACCCTACCATTTACAATTGTGAGTGTGGCCAGCTACCTACCACTGCTGTCCTTCTACAGAAGAATTTTAGCCGACGCTGTCTTGAGGGACCGGATTGACATTCAAAGCACTGGTAAGTCTCTGCAAAATTATTGGAAACTTGTTATCTTGAACAAAGAAAAAGAACACAGAAACAAAATTTCTTACTCTTGTATCACTATGCTGGTTGGATACATGAAGGTGTTGATAGGATTAAATCTTATGTATTAAGGTTCTTGTAACAGTACTCATTCTATCAGGGTTTCTGTGGTACAAATTAACAAAATTTGGTCTTTCATTCAAAGGAAAAGTAATGTAACATTTCAAAGTTATTTTTAAAGATGGTATGCTGGATATTGTAGCTTTCCAAATATCTAAATTTGTCATATGACAGATATCAGTTCTGAGTTTTACCTTTGATAAGCTCACTACGATAATGCACAACATTGCAGCTATGTTGTATACTGCCATACTCCTGTAGCTAGATTTGGTTTATCTCACATTCCCTCCCCCCCACCAGTTTAATTAGTTTTCAGTACATTCGCAATTTGGAAACAGCTTATCTTCCTTAACAGTGGTATGTTTCCCTCACTCTACAGCTGAAGCATATAGAATGATTTAATTCTCATTTTAAGACAAGAACTATCTTTCTTCCTAGATATTGATAAACTGACCACTGTTCCTACCAAAATTTGAAACTTTATCAGCTCAAATTAGAGATTTCTTTCCATTTAGAACAGCCCTTCTTTCCTTGATCCATCAGTAACAGACTGATCCATCTCTTTTGTTTCTCACAGAGCTCATTCATAGTCCACTTCTTGCCAACTTTCCTAAAGCAGCCAACCTTCCAGATGTAATGGATGGTCTAAGGGTGAGTCGTTCAGGAGACCTACTAATCAGGTCTTCTCCAGGCCCGGTGTTGTCAGTATCTTTATTGCTACGGCGTATCCAAGAATAGTGCCGAGAAATTGATCTGAATTGGGTAGTGGTGGAGGGAAATAGGGATTGATAAACATCATTTCATTCCATTACATTGTCCCTGTGATGGGACTCATAATTTATCAACTGACTTAGTGTTAATTTCCATCCTATCCCATTAGCAATAATGCATGGTCAATGTCTCAAGCCAATTTGTGTGGTCTTTTGGGTTAATGAAATTTTAGGATCACTTTCTACATACTGTTGGTCACAGTTTCTTGTTCTTTAAGTCTGCATATATTTTTATCAAAGAAAATTTCAGACAGAAGTAAATGTGAAGCGGTCTTGGTAAAAAAAGAGATTCCTGGAAACATAGTCTGTTACTTCCCTCTCCCCCTCTCCCAAGATTGTACCAGGAACACAATTAAGGCATTAGGTGTGCATGTCATGAAACAAAGCAAAATATGAACTTAGTGAGACACACAACTTGCTGTATTGAACTAAACTGTTGACAATGTGGCTGTATATACCACATAGATTTCTTAATTAGAGTGAGGGGGTATCCAATTATGTATTGATACAAATTTTCACAAAGTATCTCCCCATTACAAAATACAGCTTTCAAATTTGAATTAATCTAAACTTGATCTCTTTTGGTAAATTTCCTCACAGAGTATGTGGAATGAGAAGAAGCGGAGCACTAAGAAATCAGAAAAGGTCAGTATCGAAATGTACCCTTCCAAATGACCATCCAATTATTGTGCTGTTCTTAAATCAAGAGCTGTTTATGACAGTAACATTTGGTGCTTTTGTTGAAATGTGAGCACAAGATTGTAATGACCCCTGTATAAAATGTACCCAGACATAGTTCACTGTGCATGTAACCCCTCTGATTTTATTTACTTTAATCATGAGGGACGATCGAGGAGAAACTACATCATTGTGTTTTTCTACGGAACAAACACAGTTCTTAATTCAGTCAACATGGAATAAATCTTGTAAACTAAGGCAATGGGATTTTTGATCATTTTGGTAGTGAAATGCAACTAGAGCTACTTCAATTCTGTGTCATTCGTTCTTAGAAAGGTCACTCCATTTAGTAAACAGTTGGTCTTTTCACTCTGCTCATAAAGTCAGCCGTGTAACTTGCTTTGAAATTTAAAAGTGTGTCAAAGACTTCTTGGGAAGCCAAACACTATTGTGAGGTGTGAGGAAAAGGCACATGTAGTGTAGTAGATATTTCATACATTTCAGTAATATTTTTTAGCCTTTTTAAGATATGGAGGGAGGTGGGAGGGGCGAACAAAAGATTATGTGCCAACCCTTCCTACCTCACTCTCCCATGGCTGTATCTCAATATTTATATGTTTTGAAGTATATTGCAAAATCTGTATAACACAATCACATTAAGGACAACATTGATAAATTTATATCATTTACCGAGATTCTGAATGTTCCGAGTTGATTACATCTCTGTTTATGTCTTTCCTCAGAGGGATAGTCAACAAATGAAAGCATTGTTTATATCTCTGTTTATTTTTTCCTCAGAGGGATGGTGAACAAATGAAAGCATTGTTTATATCTCTGTTTATTTTTTCCTCAGAGGGATGGTGAACAAATGAAAGCATTGTTTATATCT
>KN890974.1:16355-31392 GCA_000934455.1 Apostichopus parvimensis
TCAGAGGGATGGTGAACAAATGAAAGCATTGTTTATATCTCTGTTTATTTTTTCCTCAGAGGGATGGTGAACAAATGAAAGCATTGTTTATATCTGCTTTCATGGAGAGTGCTTACCCTGTACTGTACTCAGCGACCCTCCCAGACTACCATTGGCCAGATATCGAATCAGAGCAGGTATGACAACCCACTCCACTCCCCCCCCCCATATCCCACCATCCCTTCTACTCTCCCTCCCCTGTCCTGGTATGCTGTTGAAGATTTCTGATCATCTGTTGTGTTCAAATTCAGGTTTTTGCAAATTTGATAAAATCCGTCAAAAAATTTATATCTGTACAAAATTTTCAAACTGTTTACTAAGGTGATTATTAAAACTAAAATTAATGACTTTAATGTGTAAAGAAGTAATGACAGTATCTTTCTGATGTGTCATAGGAATACCATACACTATGATTCCTGTGCCTCTATTAACTTTGAGATTAAAACAGTGTTTAAGGGACAATCCCTTGTTCTGTAACCATTGACAACAAGCTCAGATGTATTGGTATAAGGTTAACAATAATGAATGCTAATGCACTAAACAGCATTGTCAAACTTTTGAAATGCTATTAAATGGCCTGGGAAAGAATAATTATGCCCTGATGAATTTCCACTGTTTAACTCGTCTGAAATTTCTGGTTCATTCTAAAAGACTGTCTCTTCTCAGGTTCGATGGGAGAGTATATCAAACTTCACCGCAGCTTCACATCAGAAGGGCATTCTCACAGCATTGTTGAGTCCTGGCAAAATGCATACACCCTTCCACACATCAGAGGTTAGCTTTGATATACTTGGAGCCTATACAAACAGGTGAAAGGGAGGATTTGATCCTGAAAAGTGACGATAACTGCTGAACTTGAGGTTTGATGCTTGACGAGAAGGTTTGATGCTTGACGGGAAGGTTCGATGCTTGACGGGAAGGTTCGATGCTTGACGGGAAGGCTTGATGCTTGACAGGAAGGTTGGATGCTTGACGGGAAGGTTGGATGCTTGACGGGAAGGCTTGATTCTTGACAGGAAGGTTTGATGCTTGACGGGAAGGTTCGATGCTTGACGGGAAGGTTCGATGCTTGACGGGAAGGTTCGATGCTTGACGGGAAGGTTCGATGCTTGACGGGAAGGTTTGATGCTTGACGGGAAGGTTTGATGCTTGACAGGATTTGATGCTTGACGGGAAGGTTTGATGCTTGATGGGAAGGTTTGATGCTTGACGGGAAGGTTTGATGCTTGACAGGATTTGATGCTTGACGGGAAGGTTTGATGCTTGACGGGAAGGTTTGATGCTTGACGGGAAGGTTTGATGCTTGACGGGAAGGTTTGATGCTTGACGGGAAGGTTTGATGCTTGACAGGATTTGATGCTTGACGGGAAGGTTTGATTCTTGACAGGAAGGTTCGATGCTTGACAGGAAGGTTCGATGCTTGATGCTTGACGGGAAGGTTTGATGCTTGACGGGAAGGTTTGATGCTTGACAGGATTTGATGATGCTTGACGGGAAGGTTTGATGCTTGACGGGAAGGTTTGATGCTTGACGGGAAGGTTTGATGCTTGACAGTTTGATGCTTGACGGGAAGGTTTGATGCTTGACGGGAAGGTTTGATGCTTGACAGGAAGGATCAAGAATTTATGGTTGGTCATCTGGAGAGAAATTGTGAATGATTTGTGACAGCATCACATTCCAGAGTTACATTCCAGGTGATGTGACACCCTGATGTTACATGGACTGAATGAGAAGTGACAAGTGGTATTCATCTGGAAGGGTTTTCCTGAAGTTTACATCATTATTTACAGAGGTATCACATTAATGAAAATACAAGTAGATCAAGATAGTCATGCATCTGTTGTTGCATTTACTAGTACATTGGCCGGAATGAGTAGTGACAAGTGTTGTTCACCTAAAGGTGAATTTCTGAAATAGTTGTGACATCATTCCTAGCAGAGGTTAGATTCCACCGTGTGACAGTGAAAAGATACCAGTGAATCACCAGTCATAGGACAGATGTTATACTTCTGGTACCTTGGACGGTATGACAGTGATGTTGCCTGGAGGTGAATTTCTGAAATAGTTGTGACATTGCTAACAGGTAAATTCCACCATGTGTGAAATCACAATTTAAGATACCAGTGAATCACCAGTCATAGGATAAACGTTATACTTCTGGTATTGTGGACGGTATGAGAAGTGACAAGTAGCGTTCACCTGGAAGTGAATTTCTGAAATAGTTGTGACATCATACCTAACAGAGGTTAAGTGGTATGTGACAGTATGATCCGGATGGGTGGGATATGTCATAGGATCCTTGCTGTAATACAAGGATTGTATAACAAATATCCAAACTGGAGAGAATTTTAAATTTTGAGGTTATGACATCATCAGTTTATATAGCTTAAATCGTGTTTTGTTACTCTTGAATACCTATTATATAGTCTTTGGTCTGATGTTGTGGTAGTGTTGTACAAATGATGGTGTTCATGTGGAGCAGGTTAATAGAAGAGTTGTGACAGCATTGATTATAAGGGTATATGTCACCTTGTTCTCTCTTTAGTCCAATAGAAACATATTGTGACTTAAAACATTCCAAAGCAGATTAATTCAGAAAAGATAAATGCAGGTGTAAAGATGATCAAGAGAAGACATTAAAACACAGCAATTTAATCTGCCTTTTATTTATTTTTAATTTGTCAATTTTATATATGTATGCGTGTTTCTCGTAAGAGAGTTTAATCAATCAAATTACAAAAATTGTTCAAATTTTGTAGCAAAATTGTATCCAAATGATACAAACTCCAAGATCCAACATCTACCTCCATCTACTGGAAGCTCCAACATCTATCTCCACCTACCGGAAATCAATTTCATTCTTTCAATTTATTGAAAAACTCGTTCACAAAACAGATACTCTCTGTACAACCTATTTCCAATAAACTTGATTTTTTTTGGCCCATCGTGTACCCAAGGCAGTGGTGGTCTTTGCAAATGATATGAATGTGCACAATCAGCTAAACAGTAGGCTGAAGACTTCATGATGAAGAATTTAAAATTAAACCTTATATATGCAAATAAGACCATGCCATCAGCCTAGGAAGACTTTCCCTTTTATTGAATAATTGTTGGCAAGTTTTAATGAAAGCTGACCAGGAAATAAACCTAAAAGAAATGATAACAATGCACTAAACAACCAGTAACCTTCCACCATAAATTGTAAATTAGCATATTTTTTTTCCAAACTGATTTCATGACAATGCAGGGAGCAATTCAGTGTCTACATTTTGCTTAGAACTTTGACTGTTAGTGAGTTCTGTTTACGTCCATTCTGTTTCGTCCATTTTGCCATACAATTTGCAATGTGATACCCGATTAATAAATTCCCTGCTGTGTACAACAAACCCGGAAGAACAATTTAGCAGTGCAAATCTGAATGTTTCACCCTTGAAAGAAATGAAAGAATAATTCCATTCAGTGTTACAGATTAAACTATATAAGGCACCGACTCTGTTATGCATAATGCAGTAGGAAACAATACTCATCACATCATAGGAATATGTTGATAAAAATGAGCTACAAAGTACACAGCAATGATAGTTGAAATTATTATAGCCTAAATTATTGATTATAGGAAAATATAAAAACAGCACTAGATCAAAAAATATCTTGCGAAGCGTGTGAATACTGCTTTAAGTCACATTCCATTGTCTTTCATCGGCATGACATGCTAGAAATGATCATAAAAAAAGGATATATTGCGAAGAAATAAAATATAATTTTGATAAATTGGAGAGAACATAAAAGATTATAAACAAGAAATGGCAACCTTCAGGATAAAATTATTCCACTTTGTTACACTAGGATCTTCAAAACATTTGCGTGGTGTCTGAAAGCATTTTAATCTGGACAAGAAGCTCACTCTTTCTGAACTTGATCAGGGTCTTGCATGTAGTTCTCCAACTTCTACAAGAGTATTGGCTGCTGATTGGATGGTGAAGGCTATCACAGACATGTGCTTTTCCAGTTCAGCCCATTTACTGTCGTTATCCATACCGTTTTCGATGTCGTACATTAGATCCATGATTCCGGGGAAGATATCACCAAAGTAACCGTCCTTGCTGCTTGGGGCAAATACAATATGTCTGTGAAAGAAAGAGTGGGACAATGTAGCCAAGAGTAAGAATTTTGATGAAAAACTCAAAAATTGATTTTTGCTTACTGTAACAAAACCCATCAATAAAGAGTATACACCATGTTAGGTTATTTTTGAACTGCACATTTTCATCAAAAACATCATGTACCTTTGATGATTAACTATTGTCATCCTACTTCAGTGGGGAGGGGAGGATGGGGAAGGGAGGGGGTGAGGCGGGAGGAGAGAGAGAAAGAAAAGTGGTGGAAGGGGAATGGGAGATGGAAAAGGTGGTGGAGAGGGAGGGAAAGAAGTGGTAGGGAGGAAGGTATAGGAGATAGAGGAGAGGGTGTTAGTGCGAAATGCAATACTACCCGTTAAACTGAACAAAAGATGTTTAAAATACATATGTGAACTAACATGCCAGTTTGTCATCCCAAGAGAACCTAGGGCTTTAAATTAAGAATATGCAAGATTTATTAATTCCTTTCCGATTTAAACAAAGTTATTAACCCATTTACAAGATTAACTTTAAGAAGATTAGCTGCACTACCTGACCAAGGGGCGATTTGGTAGCCCCATAGGGTCTATGAACGCCCTCTCCATCAACATGAGCTGATCGTTAACCTTTCGGACGGCAAAAGGGCTGAAACGAAAAGATTGATGAATGTAAAACGTAGAGATTTACAACAGTCGATCAATCGGATGGTATGATTCTGTTCTCCTGTTTGAAGGAGTACATTGTTTACAATCTGACCAAAACACTTTGTAATATTTACCTCAAATGTGCAATCCACACACTGTTCATTACCAATTGGTAACGATAATCACTTAACTTACACACTTTGACAAACATTTTACAGCCATCCTTAAAACTATTTGACCGTTCTGAGACAATTCATTGTCAAAGGGAACAAACTACCCAGTGTCATTTGAAGGATAACATGAAAGGCAGGATACCCAGTAAAATAAATCTGTAAGAATATTTTGCAAGCCAAAACATGCTAAGACTTAAGCCTATATATGTTGTTGGCATTTAACACACTGAACCGCATAATGAATTATGCTGAAGCGTAAATCAAAGAACATATATACTAATACCTTTTTTAAGTAAACAGTTAATTGATTATATTGATTGATTTTCATTCTTTCCCTTTTTCTACTACCAAGACTTACCTAAATAGTAACATCATATATATGCAACCACCATGCACCACCTCAACCACCATGCAATGCCTCAACCACCATGCACCACCTCAACCACCATGCACCACCCCAACCACCATGCACCACCTCAACCACCATGCACCACTTCTCTGCTGTATTAATTACCTGTCTTCATATCTTTTGTGTAGGATTCTAGCTTCGAGAGCCTGGCCAGCCACAGTGAAGTAATTAAGGGCAATATCGATTGCGTCTGTAGAAGATAAACAAACAAAAATAATTGAAACAATGTCAAACCAGAACTCTGTGCATTTTCAATGAGAGAATAAAAGTCAATGTTATTATATAAAATAATTAAGAGACTTGCCTCTGGAAGACTTGGAAATGGACCAAAGTTTTCAAAAACAATATTTTTCCATTTATTTTTTGGAATATACTTGATTGTATGGTGCAATGTGTCTTCTTTACAATTCAAATTCCAATTATATGACAATAAGTTTGCAGTCAAATATGTTAAAACTTCATGAAGCACGGGTAGATGAAGGGAAGCAGTGAGTTTGAAATAATGTTGAAAAAACTAATCGATTTCCACACATGCAAACATCCAGCAGAAGAGTGGCAAGTTTTCAACATAAGGAACAAAATATTTATTAAATGTTAGTTTTGGCATTTTAATGGAGTAGAAAGAATTCACTCCAATGCAAAATAGGCCTGTAGCAGAGATCCCAGTAGCGATGGAAACAGTTAATACTTATATATTCAAACTACACGAGGCATTTCAGGTTCAGAAAAATAAGTCTACCCAGGTAAAAATACTGATCTACTATGTAAGCATATGCTTTATGCAGACTATCAGACTGATCTACAATGTAGCAGACACTCTATACAAATAAATAGACTGACATGTAATGCACACAGACACTCTATTAACGTAAATAGACTGATGTGTTATGCACACAGACACAACCAAAGTAAATAGACTGATATATTATATCAGCAAACATTCTATCAAGGTAAACAGACTGATAAACTACATAAGCAGATGTTATGTCCAGATAAACTAATCTACTATGTTAGCAGATGCTCTATGCAGACTATCAGACTGATATACAATGTAGCAGACACTCTATACAAGCAAATAGACTGACATGTAATGCACACAGACACACTACTAAAGTAAATAGACTGATATATTATGTAAGCAGACATTCTATCAAGGTAAACATACTGATAATGCTATCTCCAGATAAACAAACTCATCTACTATGTAAGCAGATGCTCTATGCACACTATCAGACTGATTTACAATGTAGCAGACACTCTATACAAGTTAATTGACACATGTTATGCACAGATACTCCATTATAGTAAATAGACTAATATATTATGTAAGCAGACATTCTATCCAGGTAAACAGACTGATAATGCTATGTCCAGATAAACTCATCTACTACTGTATGTAATAATATGGAAGACACTCATGGTTTTGTACTATAATTTTGATTCCTTATAACCTACCAAACGTTAGTCCATGTGTGGCCATCTTTTCTTCGTAAGCCTCTTTCAGTCCGTCTGGTCCATCCAGGGATCGTCTCATCTTGAGAGCATAATCGGACGCCTTGAAGGGCAGAATGAGGGAGTCGGCTAAATTCCTGGCCAATTCCGCACATACCCTGGCAATAACACGGTGATACTCAAAGGAAGGATCTAAGATGTCATTCACGAGATAGAAGGTCTCGTACATGGAATGGTAGAGAGGATAGCCTGCTAGACCTGAAGCCTGCCAAACAGAAAGAATAGAAGAAAGAAAATAATCAGGGCATGGAGTTGGTTTTGAATTCGTTGTGCTCTGAAGGTTAATATAAAACACAACAGAACATTACTTGGAAGAGTCATGACCATACACCACTTCTTGAGATATGGAGAGCCATTTGTGACAAAATATCATCAAACTCACACCTAAGTGTGATATTATTGATTCTAAATACCATTTGACAAGACAGTCAAGTGCTATATGTCACCTCTAATATCTTGCCCAGGTGCCAAAGCTACAAACTTTCTGTGGAATGAATTGACAAAGCCAACAATGACAAAATACTACTTTTTTAAAGAAAAATCACCCAACAATGAGCCTGGGCTCAAAACGCCAAACAACATAGAGCCTGGGCTCGAACGCCAAACAACATAGAGCCTGGGCTTGAACGCCCAAAAAATTGATCTATCTATCTCTCAAGCCCAGTGCCCTTAAATTTAGAATGTAACAAGTGATTATGACGTTGGCACGCCAAGTACAAAAGTATCATACGTCCCTTCGAAAGGGAAAATATACTACTGATGATATTGATCAAACAACGATACTTACAGAGTCATAAGTATACCTCAGATCCACTGCGGGTACTCCAAGTCTGCTTAACAGGACTGCATAGTCACTTCCTGAGCCAACATTGGATATGCTGTGGAAGGTATGAAACAGCCACGTCGCCATTAAACACAATGTAACCGATTATAAAAGTATTAAAATTAAAGTTAAAATATGATGAGACAATAAAACATAGTATAGGTAACATAACTCTATGCAAATTCTGCTTTTATGAAAACCTGAATATACAACTGTGTATAAGCCCAAGTGAGTATTTTACGCATCATTTTACATCATTGCTGTTGTCCACGCAAAATGATCGGTTATTCTCAACTTCAACACATCCCTACAACACCTAATAAACTATAGGTCTGATGCCAACCCCTTTGCTGGTGAGATTGTCTTCATATTCCGCACACCTTACATCCATATTATGTATACATCCATATACCAATTAAGGATGTCAATCTGTATTCAACCTGAAACAGCCATAGCACCTGCTACAACCTCCTTTACAGTGACAGTGTATGTATCATTCATCTCATCCCTTCGATTCCTCTGTTCAACAGAGATGGTGAGTGCATGAGTATTCTGTAGGACTATATGGACGAGACACTTCTAGGAGTAAATAAAGATTTAACAACAGAGATTTGCATGACAATCAAGAACTTACAATGGCACATTAAGATTGTTATCCTTCATTCGTCTCAACCAAGTATCATAAACGTTACTTGAATGACCTTCAAATGGAGCGTCGGGAACCTGAATCAATAAACAAAAAAAAGGAATGATGTTAAAACTAGACCTTAACTTCCAAGTCTTTATGCTACAGAAGATATTCATGATACAACAATAAGTATCTATCCTGCTTCCACTACCCCTGCCTTCACCCCTGCCCATCCTTCACCCCTGCCTACCCTTCACCCCTATCCACCCTTCACCCCTGCCTACTCTTCACCCCTGCCAACCCTTCACCCCTGCCCACCCTTCACCCCTGCCCACCCTTCACCCCTGCCCACCCTTCACCCCTACCCACCCTTCACCCCTGCCTACCCTTCACCCCTGCCCACTATACACCCCTACCCACCCTTCACCCCTGCCTACCCTTCATTCCTACAAAATGGATTTACTTACAGATATTTAACATAATGAATGAATTAAGTATCCTCTACCCTAACTCCTATTTCCCATCACCTTCCCCAACCCTCTTCTTCCTTGCCCTGTATCCATAAAAGAATGTTTACAGATTATTTACACTTTAATAATACACTATACACTATAATAATACATAAATCACTATAAGTATCCTCCTCCCTGTTTCCACAACCACCCATTGTCCACAATTAAACTAAGGATTGTTTAACTTGATGTGTGAATCAATAAGTACCTTCTACACTAAGGGAATTTTCCCCTTAATGTCAGATAAGTTGTGTTTCTTGGGGGACGGGGGGGGGGCTAAATATAAAGAATTACCCATTATTTTCAAATAAAATTCCTTGCATTACCAGCTGAAGGTTTCAAGGTAAAATAACAATCCCTATTATACATACATACCGCTTTGGTTGCATCATACAATGCATTGTATAAGTTGGGTGTAGCTTTTCCGCGGAAGGTAAAATTTCCTTGTACAGCAATGTCAATATTGATGTAGGCAACGGCTCTCTCCACTAAAGGCCTTGTAAATTCCTACCGAGTATATTAGGAAAACGAACAAATAAATACACTAATCATTCAATTACACTCAAAATTAGTACAAGCAATCCAATATTTAAGATTATTTAGTGACCCAACTCAACTTCAATTAACTTTTCTTCCAAAATGATGAATTATGCACGAATTTGCCCAATTTTACAGAAATAATGAATCCTACACTCTTTCTACCTGTTTTTGTTCTCTTCTGTATTGCTAAGGTTCTTGCACAACTAATGTATAACATCCGAGGTCATTTTCTTGATAATAATGTTATATTTCATCTGCAAGTTCGGTTTTCATTAAACCAAATTCTTCATTTCATGGCTGCCCGCGATATTACTACTTGCTAACTAATGGCCACCCAAGCCTCTCCAAACAAATATCTCCTACTAATGTTAAATAAAGAAAAAATGACCAATCTTTGATTTATCATAAATTAAAATGACCCGCTTGGTTGCTTACCTCTACCCACTCTGTAGAGCCAATCAGTCCATACTCCTCAGCCCCCCAGCTGCAAAAGACAATCGTACGGCGAGGGCGCCATTTGCCTACAAATCAGATGAACAAGTAAAAGCTTTGCAGAAAAGAAAGGCTTAAGCAAATTCAGCACTATCAATCGAAATAAGATTTTAGGAAATTTTAGGAATTTTAGGAAGATTTTAGGATAAATAAGAAATTATCGATTTCACTATAGAGGCCAAAAATATTTTAACAGGACATTTCCACAGAGGGGCACGGTTAATTGCTGTGTAAACAAATTAGTAAACGATGAACTGATAGTATTTGGTACCAATCCATTTAGACTTCAAAGAATCTTACGAGTTCTAGATCGAAATATAACAATTGTCAGTCAAATATAATTATTAATAAAAATAATAAAATGTTGATTAAGAAAACCTAAGGTGGTAAATGGTTTGCAACAACCAACTTTAACTGTATTCAATATATCCATGCCTTTACTGTACCTTCCATAACAAGCTTTGTCATAACCCTGGACAACTCAAGAAGGACCGCGGTCCCACTGGATGGGTCAACAGCACCAAAAACCCAAGCGTCGTGATGGTTACCAATCATCACATAACGATCTGGAATGAAATTTAGTGATAAATAATTATGATATAAACTGCCACATAACCTACAAACAGGAGGGACTTATTGCTAAACCAGAATAATGGCCCTGGGATGACTTGCCATATTTCATATGAGAATACTTAATGTAACACTGCAGACAAGATTTGGCCTCTGCTTCAGGACTAACATGTTTCCTGAACCATTGGGTAATTAGCACCCTGCTTACACAAATTTGGACCTGCTTGCACTCATGTGGCCCTGTTTGCACTCACTTGGACCTGTTTTAACTCACATGGACCTGCTTGCACTTATGTAGACCTACATTCATGTGGACCTGTTTACCCTCATGTGTACCTGTTTACACTTATGTGGACCTGCTTACACTCTGGTAGATCTGTTTACACTCATTAGGATCTGTTTACAAGGTATTCATACTTTCTTTTGACTTGAAATGGAAACTTTACCTTCACAGAATACAACAGGCTGCTTGTATTCACTAAGATGTAAACACAAACCTACTTTGAAGTAACTGTCATCATGAATATGCATGTTTCCATACCTGGTTCTAGACTGCCCGTGATAGTTCCAATAATATTATATGTGGTGTTCCTCTGTAGTCGGTTGTTTACGTCCAATTTTATGTTCCTGCAGAGAGGCAAGCATAACATAACAGACATGTTTTCCCCCCAAATGTGTATAACTTAATCTGAAGCATACCCACAATGCCCAATATAAATACAAAAGCCAATTTCACTGTAAGTAATAGTAAAAAAAATTTTAAAAAGATATCACAATAAATGGCAAAAGATAAATGTTATACATTGTGATAGTTGGAAAATATTTAACATACATAATAATTATGGCAAACTCCAAAAGAACACAACTTTGCCAGAACACCTAGTGGCTCTGAACAAGTCTCTCACAACATATTTACCGATAGCAGATGTCACATACAATATGGTCACATGCCACTTGATAACTAACTACAAGATAAGAAAACTACTTACATTTATTTAATAAAGCTAATATATTTATGGAAACTTCAAGACCAGTATTTGTTTGTGATATTTAAAATAAACACAAAAAGGTAAAGACTTTCACACAAACAAGAGTTGTGGGTTGAATGTCTATTCTTTCAGTCTTCCTTTATCAGAGACTATAAATTAACAAAATAAATATGCATTAGTTAGATGATCATGATGGAACATTAATTAGATATAATAATAAACTTCAACCACAAGGGGGATATTTCTAACTTTACCTATTGTCAACTAGTCCTGGTCCTAACTTGTATGTCACATTCAGACCACCGCTCCACTCGTCCGGTGCTGCATCACCGGCCATCTCCCTAAGAGGTTAATAAAGTCATAGAAAAAATATCAAACACCAGGTCATCAAAATATGAAAACAAGGGGGGGGGAGGGAGGGAGAGGCTACCAGCGAATAATTTATCCAGTATCGCATTACAAAATGCTCTGTATAATGGTCAATTTGCGACACAAGTCCAAAAATCTGTAGCTGGTTTTTTGTTTTGTTTACAAAGGAAACCATAGTATTTTATTGGACACAAAAATAAAGAGCCTTTCAAAGCTGATACATAAAATGTGAACACTAAAATATTTCCCTGGCTCTTGAAGAGGGCTTCATTTCGAAAGTTGAAGCAAACCCTCTCAGTTGACGCATTGAGCAGCCCTTTACACTGTCCTTTGAGTAATTCCTGTAGCCATTTGATAATAAAATGCCATTACTATGCTGGAGGGATCACTGTTGTTTTATGCATCTCACTGATGCTAAGTGACAAAAGAGTCTCGCCAACACAGTTTCAGAACAATATTTATAACATTCTGTAATAATAATCCTCTAATGGAAAAAACCAGACCTTTTCATTTTCATTATTAAAGTGCAATATTTTTTATGTTTACAATGAGTGTGCCTGTCAACATTTGCTGGATAACAGTGACTAAATGAAAAACTTGACATTAAATGCGGTCGGTAATCTCATTTTATACAGAGGCAGATGTCGGGGCCACCTTTTTGGGTGAACAGGCAATATTTTATGTTATTTACTAGTACTGTTTGTCTTTGCCATTTCCTTTGCGCCCTTTGCAAAGTCAAAATTTACCCCCATACGGCCATACCTCAAAATATGTATAGCGTCCCCATATCCAATCGGTTGAACAGGAATATTTGGAAGTTCGCTGTCTTCATACTTCTCTCGGAAAGCAGTCTCTGTTAAAATAACATAGACGGAAAAGCTCGCTGAACGTGATAAACACTTTCTAAAAGCACATTGAAGCACATCTCGGCATTACACCAAACACTTCATATAATGTTACTTCTTAATTGATAACCAAATCAACTGAATGCGATACAAATAACTAAGGTTATTAGGCAAGTGGAACCATATGACCCATACATCATAATAATAAAGTGACAAATCCAATTAATTCCAGTCCATTCTATAAAACTGTTTCAAGCTGTAAAGCTGAACTTTCAGAAGGACTTTTTATAGCAATAATATCAGCTGGATTTTTTCTTCAGGGAAAAGCAGAAGGTAACATTTTGACCTGTTGTAAGGTGGGCAGTCAATAGACATGAGAAGAACCTAAACAAATCCTCTTTAGGACAATTTGTAATAAATCTGACAATAATGTCTATTGGATATGATAATTTGACACCACTTTATGAGGTAGGGCTATATGCAAACTGTCATAGCTGTGGTAGGATGTGTTACCACCATATATCTAGCATATATCTAGCAGAGTGGAATACGAATGACAGTAGCTAGGGGGGGGGGGTCAAGGGAGGGCACGTGCCCCGGGCGCCGGGTTTAGGTGGGGCGCTGAAATGGGAGAATGAGAGTAAAAAAAATAAGCCCTTTTTAGCAAAACATAACGAAATTGATGTATGTCATCAGGCATGAATATTTTCCAGTTACTAATAAGAATCTGAACTGAATGTAGTTGTTTTTATTAGCAAACTTAAAGATTGTGATTTCCTTTCAGTCCATTTTGACTGTTTTCTCTTTTTTGTTAATTCTATTCTGTATTCTGTAATGACTACATCCACGGAAATTTCGGGTATTTCAGTTGCATTTCCAAGGCAGTAGATTTCGAAAGGTGGAAATATCATAGGGGTAGGAGCACAATTTGATTTACGGGGGGGGGGGGGGCTGTAACGACTTCCCCGCAAAATGTAACCGCGCAATTTATTTTTCTTTCAGTAGTGGTGGGGGGGGCACAATTTTCTACTCTTGCACCCTCTAGCTACGCCACTGACGAAGTATCTTGTATACCTCTGTGATAAGTGCAAGGGATGCAATGCAGGCCTATCCATGTTAAGACATGGTGTCTGCACATGACCTTAGCCTGAAATACCGATAACCTCACTCATGACAGCAAGGCTGTATTAATATCTATGTTTGCCTTCTGTCACAGACTGGTCTACTCACCTGTGGCCGGATACCCGGGTGTGAGAGGGTCCCCCTCAGGACGGAACACAGTACCTCTCTGAATGCCGGAGGGCGGCATGTACCAAGAGTCCGGGTAGACAGAGGATGAGCCCTCGATAGCATAGTCTGCCGGATCTGAGTATAATATTAATCCCTTAGCTCCTCGAAGCCAGGCTTGGTTTTCCTGAAATCAAAATTATCAAAGAAAGTTAAGATAGTAAAATTGTCAGGCAAGAGAGAGTAAGAAAATACTAGGGAGAGGGATAAACAGGAAATTATGATATCTAATCATTTTTCAACACAATAATTACAGAGGAAGGGGCAAAATGCAATGAGTACCTCTCAATCAAATATACCTGCACCCCAACCACCCTCAGTCACCCCGCCCTTTCTTTCCCCCTCCCAACTTGAGGATATTAATCGTAAGTGATAATCTAGACATTTTTAGTACCTGAGACCTACCCACTTCCTAATCTTACCTTATCGCCACGGAATATCTTTCCATATCTTGCAATCACTACCTTGCCGGATGCATTCACACCGAGGTCTTCTAACTGCTTGAAATCCTCTGCCCTAGCATAGTTCACATAGACCAATTCGCCCTTCAAAATTAAAAGACAAAAGAAAACATCAATACTATTATTCTTTTGTAATGCTGAAAGTTACAAAGAGGACCCATACAAATATCTTTTAATACAATTATATGCATCCGTTTAAGTGTGGGTGAAAATCACTGAGAGAGTAAAAGGAGATTTTTATCCTTTCATACCACTGAAATAAATTCATGACTTAAAGCAGCATTTTGCGTTGGGTCGCTTTTTTCCACCTTTTTAACATGTGCTTGGTTTTTTTTACATGTATCAATCATAAAACAGCAAACTAAGATACCATCCAAGTTTCACCCTGCCAAGAGCGTTAAGTAGCGAGTAATTAACGATTTATGTCGATAACGAGTAAGAGTGTCCTCGACAAAGTTTTCATATCTCCAAATCCACTAGTTTGTATTCCACCAATCAGTGAATAGTATGTTTTTTCATGAGCATTTTGCGTTTGGTCGCTGTTTTCTACTTTTTTGACATGTCCATCGAGTTTTTTACATACATCAAATCACAAAACAGCAAACTAAGATATTAGCCAAGTTTTT